>CAODLS013693112.1:0-10171 GCA_948243855.1 Flueggea neowawraea
ACTCCTATAAACTCTCTAATAATCCTTTGACAATTGAATCGTTATAACTAAACTTTACAACGCAAGATCATGAATATATTTCAAAATTTTAGTGGTAGCCGCATCACCATTTGATTTAAAATAAAAAAAGGCGAAAAAAGCGTATTAAAACGAAAAAAAAAATCTATCTTTGTAGATCACATAATAAAAGGCAGTAATTTTTTTAGTTATATTTCCGTCAACGAAAATGGTGTTAATGCCCTGAAAATGGTATTGTGACGGGAGTGGGACATCCCGATGTGAGAACTGAAGCATACTAAAACGACCAAAGAAGTTTCATAAAAAAAAAAGGGGAAAGAAAAGAAACTTAGAAGAGAAGAAATTAAAGAAATAATAAGGAAGTGATCATAAATTTGTAAACTTTTTGAGATTGATAAGTTAATAAAGCTGTGTCATCAAAGCCCACACCCAAATAGACTCCATATATTGTTGAAAAAGATCCATATATATGACCAATGGCAATACTTGTAAAAGCTGAATTTCAGGAGGGTTAAATTTGTCCTGCTACTGTTAAAAGAACAGTAACAGGACTCAAGAATAAGATATTTATATATGTTTATTTATATTTTAGTAATTTAAATATTAATATAAAAATTAAAATATGATCGGAATACTTGTTATTCTTTATCTATCAATTAGTACCATGCAACAAGATTTTTTTTATATTGGTTTAACATATTGCATGTCAGCATAAATTAGAGTTTTCGAAAAAAAAATCAGTCTTTTAATTTTTTCAATCTATATATTACTTCCAATTTACCAAAAATGAACACTATCATAATAGAACCACTAGTTATACAAGAACAAACTTACAATTATTCAAATGATCACATATTTACACAATAATTAATCTATGTCCTCTCCAACCAAAATGAATAAATGATGCTTTTTGTTGGGTAGAACAAACACTGTTAAATAATTGAAAGTAGGGTAAATTTGTCTGAGGTATAAAATCTGCAGTTAATATGGTGGCTGGGATTTTCACTGGGGATGAATGCCGATACCCACATATGAACAAAAACTAAACAACATTGGTGTCAATGACAAGGACCCAAAATGAGATAAATAGAGCTTCGTGTCGTGCCAAATGATGTCAGATCAGACGAATGGCATGTTGGTCAGATATATCTACAAGTTCAAATCCTTGGCATATATCTATATATCATAGAGCTACCAGCTAAATGCTAACCCCCAAAACCAATTGGGCCATCTTCTCAGACATTCACAGGACAATACTTCAAGTTTGTAAAATAGAAAATTCTACAAATTCTCTACGTAGCACCATCGACAAATGACTTGTTTATAAGCAATTGAAACTAAAAATAAATATCCCAAAAGATTGTTTATATTACTGAACTTAGAAGAGAGAAAGCAGTATTATTATAAATTCAGTCTTCATACTTGACAAATTGATGGAAAATTAGAGAACCTTAATTATTGGACTGAACATATTTTGGCACAAAATGGCTTAAGAAACTATAAAGAGACAGAAATACACTGAGTTATGGGGCCTATATGACCCAATTAGTTGAATATACAGATTGGCAATGATTATTAAATTGTTTGACTTGCACATCGCGTCTGGGATAGCTCATTTACTCCTACAGAAAATGATAATATTAGATGTTCAGATTCGTTTGTGTCCTGGAATAGACTATAAATGCACAGGATTTCTCCTACTCAATATCGTAATCTTAAGTGTTCAAAAACATTTTGTGTTTGTAGGGTTTTTGTTGTCGCTATAAATCCTTGCTTTAGTGGCTTTTCTATAATAAAAGTTAAAAAAAAGTCTTTATTTCTTTGACTGTCTTGAGCTAGCTAGTACAGAACCAGAGGAACGTTTTGGTAACAAGAAAAAGAAAAATAATAAACAAAAATTCCAAAATTATGCAGTACGTACAAAGACGCAAGTTGATTTATCAGAATTGAATTATATATGCAGTGAGGATGTGGATGGAGTTTGCATTGCATGTGACATATTGCAGATTTCTACAAGTAGCATGCATGTTTTCTCAAGAGCTCTACTTGTACCATCTACGCCTCAATTTCACATACATCCTTTCAGTTTCCCCAATATGGCATATTTAACTTTTCTCCATTATCCAATATTGTACATGGACTGGAAATTTGACGTTTTTATTACATCGAAAGTTATTATGCTTGGTAAATATTGTAATAAAAAAGAAAAAAATAGGCTCATTTCACTAACTTCTAAATTATTTAACTAAATCAAGTGTGTATAAATAATTCTCAAACAAACTATTTACTTCGTATTTCATAATCCTTTAACTATATATAGTTTTATTTTTTGTAACCGGTTAAGTTTTTTTTTTCTAATTTGGTTAAGAAGTTATAAAACACAAATGAATAGCTTAGGAAATTTATGATGTATATTTAATAGTGCTTCAGAGGGTTAATGACATAAAGGTCAAGGATTTGTAGATGTATTAAGCCAGAAGAATAGCTAACAAATAATATGTTATTCAGTCGTTTTATAGTTCTATAAACAAATTTAAGTTTAAAATTTATATCTAATTCTAACATAATGGATAGATCAAATCACAATAAACACCTTCGAATTAAAAAATTTGTAAAAAAGGTCAAAATTTAAATTTATAAAATACAAAATCCCTTGATCAACTCCCTTGCTTATTGGAAGGAGGAAAGATTAATCCATATGAATTGTTACAACAATTCTAAGAGAAAACCATAAGGTCTTCGATTCGAGATATGGAATAAATAGGATAGGAAATATTTCACCGGTTTGTAAAAGACCAGTTGCTTCTTTTTTGGGTCCATGATTTATTGAAAAACTTTTAAGAGAAAAAATTTCGATATTTCTGTTAAAAAAATCTGTATTTTGTTGATAAGTAAAAAATTTCGATTATCGGTTGGCATTGCAAGTTACTAAAAGAAACCAATACTGAAACAGAGCTACCTCTTCTCCGTCACCATCGCATGATTGTGTCACAATATGCAGTGAGGGTATCCCCCGGCATATATATGACACAACGATGTAACATTAATCAATTCTTTAAATTTGTAATGACACAAATAATAACAACAACTTTGCCAATCAATAAACAAAACAGTGCACTACAAGTCTACTTTTCAATCCATTAATTTGAAGCACTTTAGCAGTTATTATTGATGCAAATTATAACATTTTAATTTTTTAATTAAAAAGGACTCTAATATAGTGATATTAGTATATTACAATCAGTTGATACAGACAAGCTTGTAATTGCTATTCAAAGCATGTTCAAGCGTTTTAACTCTTTCCTCCTTAATTCAAGCTGGCCGTGATCATTAAAAAAATGTTTATATAAAAAGTTAATATTGCACAGAGTTTGAGTAATCCATGCATGCATTCATGGAATTAATAAAGATGAAGAAAAGGGACCAAAATAATAAAAGAAACCCTGAGAAAGATAATGGCGACAAATAATAAACAGTGTGGGATTAAAGAAAAGATAGGTAGGGCAAGAAAATGGACATTATTAGGGTTAAAAAGAGGCAAAAACAGAGGGACTGCAAATGTACGTATGTATCTCTTTGTAGTTGGTCTGAAAAGGAAAAAAGAGGCAGCTCTTTGGGTGAAACCCCAACAACAGTAAATAATCAGTGGTCTCTCGTTACTCTCTCTTTCGCTGACAAAAAGAGGTTTGATCAAAGTGTTTATAGTGGTAGTCGAAACTCGAAACTCAGTGCTCTCTCTATGTGTGTATGAATATGTGACAGAGAAAGTAAGAGTAGGACTGGCGATTCATCACAAGGCTGTGAACAGTAGAATCTGTGATTCCACTGTTCATGTCTGCATGTCTGCTGTTATCTTCAGTCACCACTGATTTTACTTACTTGACCACCCTTTTCATTTTTTTCTGATATTTATTTTTCATAAAAATGAAAATGAAAAATAATAATTTTTTGATTGGTTGGTTGGTACTTAAATTTCGATTTTCTTATATAATGTAGCTATCAAATTAGTAAAAAGAAAAAAATATATAAAAAGATAGGACAAAGAAAGGATTGTCCTTTCAGTAAGACAAATGGACCAACTCAACTAGCACTTGCAACATTAAATGCACGTACGTATATTATACTATTTGTTATCTAATTTGCCACAGATAATACAAAAATAGTCTCTAGTCTCTACCCTTGTTAATTAATGCTTAATAAGAACCAATATTGTTGTCATTATTAGAATAAAACAGAACCGTGATCATGATCATCATCAATTTGTTCTTGATTTTCATCATCATCATCAGAGTCTTCTTCTTCTTCTTCATTGTCATCATCCACAACGCACACTTCCACACTATGTGGAGCATGGCCGTCACCGAAGGCACGGACATGGTCTTTAAGAGACCTTTTGTGCTTAAAATCAGACCCACAAATACAAAACCAAAACTTACCACAGTTCTTCTCATGAGTCCTCCAGTCTCCTCTCACAGCGAAGGGCTTCCCGCATTTCCGGCATCCAAACGGTTTAGCTCCGTGCTTTCTCTTGTAATGTGTTTGTAATGTCCTGAAATCCTTCAGTGGTCTTGATCTTGGATGCTCTATATTGTTCTTGCATCCCTCAGCGCAGCAATAACAGGGCAATCTTAGCATCAACGAAGCTGGTTTGGTCCCTCTTAGTGACTCTGGTCCTCTTCGGTATTGTGATCCATGCCCCCACATGTGCATCTACATCATATGAATGTAAACAGTGAAAAAGAGAAATTTAGAATGTAATTAAAGATAGTGTCAGGTGTTCACTTTTATCTACTAGCCACACGCGATATATTTCTCCCTAATGTTCCGGACAACGTAAGAAAAAACCCATTGGGAAAAACTGTGTCGTTTGGTCTAGTGAAGAAAATACATGTGTGCTTGACAGATAGACATAATATTGTCATTAATGTACCAGCATGTTGTTGTAGCGATTGAAGGTTTTGTTGCATACAGTGCAGGAGAATTGAGTCGGACCGACAAGGATTTGAGCCGGAGAAGGAATCCAGTACTGCCCTTCAACAAGAGAATTATTAACATTATTAGGGTTAACATTTCTTGGACTGGAAGTGGATGAAGGAGGGCCGATATGGAGAGCCACAGTCACAGCACTTTCAGTTGAACGATTAGGGTTTTTGTTATGAACAAAAGGGTTCATAGAAGTAGTGGAGGCGGTGGTAGACTTGGGGTTTTGAGGTTGTCCAGGAGGAGCAAGAGAAAGAAAGAGGGAATCTTCAATAAAATCGTGACGAAGGTCATGATGATGGGATTGTAAACAAGAACTGTCACTTGAGGTGGTGAAGGAAGGAGTGTGCATGGTGATGATGGAGATGAAGTGGGGACGAAAGAGAGAGACAGAGAGAGTATAAATGAGTAAAGAAAAGACGGGGATTTGGGTTTTCTTTGCTGTGGGTTTTGATGCATAAAATGATTTTTTGGGTTTGGTGAGACTTGAGAGGTAGAAGGTAACACGTGGCCATGAAATAAAACTATAGTATCTTGGCCTTTTCTTTAAAAAAAAAAAAATTCATGGTTTATTTGGGAGTTTGAGGCAAAAGACATAAAGGAGGAGAAATGCATACGTGATGTCTCTCAAATGCTCATCTTTTCTACGGAAATTTCACCGTTAATTTTAATGTGATTTTCTATCTCCAACTGAGAATAGAGATGAGGATTCTTGATTTTTTTTTTTAAAAAAAAAGACGGCAGAAACGAGGATTATGAATTAATTGACATATATAGACATTGCGGGAATATGAATTGTTGCTGATGCGAAGAAGCAACTCTGTTGTGAAGATAACAGTTGTTTTTTTTAAACTGAATACGCAGAAAACAAGTTACTCTCATTCGGCTATGGTAGTACTCAATTCCAACTGTCCCTCACATTTTTTTTTATGTGAGATTTAGGGGAATTATGAATTATTTATAGTTCATAATTTCACTCAAAGTATTATAGAAAATGAACTAATTTTAGAGTTAAAATAGAACACAGTGAAAAATCCAGTCCATGAGAAATATTGACATCGCATCAATAAGTGCATGCACTTAGGTTGGCTCTCCTCTACTGATCACTTCGTATTTGAGAGCTCGTAAATCTTATTAAAAAGAGAAAACCAAAAAGGAGTTTCAAGGAGAATCTAGAAATTACAACCCGGAGGGAGATGAAAGAAAACAAGATATAATACCACACAAATCTGAAATTTTCCCTACTTTGCCCATCAAAAGCAACTAAGGAAGAGCAAAAGTCAGGTGCAGTAAACCACTAGTTCTCGATCCTTTTCTGAACAGTTTTTTTTTGACAATTTATCCGCTACCATATTATCTTCTCGAAAAATGTGTGAAACTCTATAACCTTAATTAATCGGCTTAGTGATATTAAATAGCACGACCTTCACTTGTTTTTGCACTTATAGTTTGATCTTTCGAAAATAACATCTAATATTATTACATTTTTTATTTTTGCATTTGTGACACGAGTTAATATTTTCGTTAAAAAAACACGACAATTGATATCGTAATACTAATGACGTGATAACGTGGTCATTAATTTCAAGTGCTAGTCGTTACGACGTTAGTTTCATGTCTTTCATTGTCTTTTTTATTCTAATAAAAATGTTAACTCATGTCACGAATGCAAAAAAATTACAAATATGATATTATTGGATGTTATTTTCGAAAGGTCAATCCATAAATGCAAAAATAAATTAAGGTCGTGTTATTTAATATTATTAAGCCTAATTAATTTGACCTAAAAATTTAGTATTTTTCACCTGATTGATGAAGTCTAAAACCAATTTACAATATATTCAAGAAGACCGGATGCAACTAGTTACCGATTTAGGTTTTGGACTTTAGGTTTTGCCGCTTCTGGATCTAAATTTTTTTGGAATTTGATCTCATGACTTTAGTCCAGGTTGGATTCATAGTTTTCTAGGTATTTTCATATGACCAATTGTACTAGATTTTCTGCCCAATGAATAAAAATTTCTCTTTTTATCAATCAGTAATTTATTGAAGGTGCGAATTAGGGATAAAAATTTCTTTATCAAATAAATATATTCTTTCACAATTTAGTGCCAAATAATTCTGAAAATCCTCACAAAAATTCATCTAAATATAGATTAAAAGAATAATTATAGGAAAATGGAATTGATCACTCAACAAAAGAAACAGTTAACATATGTGTGTAGGGGTTGAAACTACAAATAGGAAAAATCATTCTAGTTCTAGAGTAGGGTTTTAGGACAATTCGAATTGGACCACCCTCTTGTTGATTAGACATTAGCCCAAATCTATAAATCCTAAAGACTGTTCGAACCGTCCAATCAATTGCCATTTTATCCAGTTCTTGGCGATTGCTCCCATTAATTATTGCTTCATATAGAGTATATACATTGTAGAGATGTTGAAAAGTAGCCACTTTTCTCCTAGGGTTTTGGATTGTTTCAAGTAGACACCAAATTGCCGTTTGCTTCACATGGAGTAAAACCTAGACGACATAAATCTGTTCTCAATATCCAAAAGCTCAATCAAGGAGAGTCAATTATTGGAGTATTAATGTGGGCAGATTAAGTTAAGGAAAGCTTAATTATTTGACTTGAGTGAGAATATCAAAATTATTATTTTTAAAATGCGTTAATTTGCATAAAACACATGCGTCCAACACATGAAATATATATATATATTTTTTCTAGTTATTATTAACAGAAGTTACCGAACAAAGAAAAGCTTTTGCAATTCCAAATAGGTGACCAAAATTATAGAAAATAATTGACAATTTCTTGTAGATATATGCTAATTTGGCTCAAGTTAATTCTTTCTCCTTTCTTTTATCAATAAAGCGTGTAATATATATTAAAGTTACAGCCACCAAAACAGTGACTAAATAAAAGTTTTTGTAGTGTTATCTTTGCATGATGAGTGGACTGCCGCAAGCATGAAAATAACGCCACAGGAAGAGTAAGAAGATTACAAGTTGTGCCAAATAAAAACCGTATATACGGGCACCTAAAAATATCCAAGTCATTATAAGCAAAAGATCTATCATTACATTTCAGATAAAAACATGTTTGCAGCAAACACTTGATTAGAACTCCACCCCAAGAAATATCTGCATCTTGTTGTAAAAACACAACACTTCCTAGTCTTCCAACTTTCCCACATCAGAAGTTGCCATAAAGTGATCCAAAAACAAAATTGCAGCTTCCCACGAACAACAGCAGATCATTGATACAAAAAATCAAGAGTATAAGAAGGCATTAACTCTTTCTCGTTACATTTTTTTTATGCCTTAAGTTTAATTTTTTTTAATCTTTCTTTTCCTTTTAACCACTTGTTTACTTGAGTTATCTTTATTTGTTTTAAGAGATTTGAGTATAATATAAAACAACTTTTTTAGTTTGTGAAATCTTAAACTTGCCCCTTGTCTCTCAATTTTTTATTAACCCTTGTCAAAAATTAAACATTCAACGCAATATATAGTTTACAAAACTATTAATTAGTGTTTCCTTTTATCATTGGCTAAAAAAAGTGAACGCAAATATCGGGTAAAGTTGTAGGTACTTGAAAGTTAAAAGTAGGGAAGTGAATGGTTATTTGTGTGAAGTGCTGCATAAAAGAGGGCTTAAAAAATGAAAGGTTTAAAGTGAATCCAATTTTCCCAAAGTGAGTAAAATCGATCAGCCAAAGTTCACGCCTCTTTCAAGTACAGAAGTAGCAAAATTAGTTAATTAGTACTCTTCTTTTTAAACTATACAACAAATTCTACTACAAAACTTCAGTCTGCAGTGTATTCATCGTGTTCCCCATTCTCCACCTATACCTCCAAAACCAATTATTGATGCATGCTGTACTCTACCTATTGTAGTGTACTACGATATTTATCACTTTATGTGATATTCTACTTGGTGATATTGTCGTCTTCCAGTCAAATTTGAAAACACTAAAAATGTAATTAGTGGTGAGTAAAAATTGATCCCATGAAGAGTTTCTATTAGTCATTACACAAAATAAGAATAATAAAATGGGGGTTTGTGAAGTGAATTCAAAATTAAAAAAATTGAAAGAAAATAATAATTGGAATTGTAAAAATAAAAAATGAATTAATATTAATTGAAATGAACCTTAGTCTATAGTCACCTTCACCGAATCACCATTGAAATTACAATTGACCATTGACACGAAGGATCATTGAGCTGGTTATTCAAATATTCATTATGATATCTAATACTTGTCTTTCCTTATTAATAGATGATCGGAAACATGTAATCTAACCAACCATTATTGTTTAACAACCCCATTATGATCTCGAATTTAATCAAACAACATTAAGAACTAAAAATACCAATGAAATAAGACAACACAGGTAGGACTCTGCATTTAATCTACTTGATTACTTTTTCTAAGAATTACAGTTTTTAACACGGCAAACAATACATCCTTGTCACTATTTTGACTGAATGAACTATACAATTAAGGATGTAGAATTCAATCTAGCTGCAGATTATATCAATCAATAAACTAATTGCGTGCATTAGCAACTAATCAATATAATCAGAATAACAATGGCGGAAAGATAATCAATACTTGAATAAACTAAGAGGATAAATTACAGCACAGAAAGTCTCACAATACTTGTAGTCGAACGGGTTTAGTTCCCTTTAACCAAGATAAAGAGTTCAATCACAGATGGCCATGGAAAAACAAACGTAAGAAAAGAAAATAAAAGTGCGGTTGTCCTCCCTGTGGAGGATTAGATGACAACGTTTAAGGACTTCAAAACTCTATTTCTATGTCTAATCCTAACCTAATTAGGTCTCTAAAAGTTTGATATATAAGTTACTAAAATACAAAGGCAAATTCGGAATAAAACAGCCCAATATATTGATTGGTCTTGGACTTTAATTCGGATTAGATCTGGTTTCCTTTTTTTGAGCCTGGGCGTGCTTACGCTTGGGTACGCTTGGGACAAGAGGAAATGAAAAGAGGAGAAAGTTTACTTGTGTAACAATTAAAGGAGTAAGTATTAGAAGAGTAAAAGTTCTTTCTTTTCAAGTTGTTTGGTTACATTATAGTAGTAAATAAATGATTGAAAAACTATTCATCTCTAATATATAGCTACGTTATATATGTAGATAAA
>CAODLS013693639.1:0-11109 GCA_948243855.1 Flueggea neowawraea
AGATCTACAATGCAAATGAGATCATTCACCTGAATGTAACTGGCCCCAAATAATGCACCATTGCCTAGTTGAAACTGGGTCCTGTAGTCTTTACCCTGCATAGGAAAATATAGTGAAATAAGAAGCCCAAAAAACAAAAGATCATCATAATGCTTAATAGTTCTTGATCTCAGTCCAGCGTCAATTGCATATACAACAAGGACCTTATTTTTCCTTCCAGTGAAAAAATTGTCATAATGCTTGCTTAAATTGTTAGAGATATATTCTGGATTCCATGCCCAGAGACACTGGCCAAGTTACCGAAATAAATATCGTTCTTAGATGTCAATGGTGATCCCAGATAAAAAAAAACAATTATATTACTGAAAATTTTTATAATCAGCATCTAGATAATCCTCTTTCTCGAGTCTCATTTGTATCTTCATCTTGAATGTAATTCTGGAAACTAAAAGTAATAACACACCAGATGCAAAAGGTCTCCCTTCATTAATAATCAGAATAGGCACATGGCCAACAAATTCAATAAATAGCAAAATAACTAGTATAAAGGATCTAAATCTTTTTATCTGCTTCTCTCCCTATCATCTTAACAATAAAATTACTTAATATAGCTAATAGTTGCTATCCCATGTATATGAGGCACTGAAGTTCTCAGGAATTTGATCTTTTTTTTTTTTATCACAGAGAAGTACAAGATGAAGATGCACATGTATAAAATGGCATAGTACAGAAGACTGACCTTGCAATCAAAGTTAACCATGCCATGGGACATATGCGGCTCATTTGAAAGCTGGAAGAATAAAGCACAAAACAATTGTTAACCAAGTCATATAACTTCCGAAATATTTTAGGGGTGGCAGCTCCTAAAACAAATACCTGAGCATTGGCCTTAATGGTGAGATTGTCAGTCAAATCGGCCTTCACTCTTGCATTTAGCCTCCCATCAGTCATAACTCTTCCAAAAAGCATCAACTACAGACATCCCATCATAACTGTTACCATTTTAATCGACAAATGTGAAGCTATAACAACTCCACAGGGAACACTAGTAAGAGTATTCCAGAAAGGTAATTATCGCAGGGACTGACTACCTGTGGGTCTATATAGTTCGCACCAAACTCATAATGTGCAGTGGGGATTTTGATGGTTTCAGTAGATTGGGATGGAATTTCCATCGGTCCCATAAATACGCTGGCAGAAGTTTGATAAACCATTATTATCAAAATGCATAACAAAACAGCAAACATGTTTTAAATGATCTTTCAAACAGAACCAAAAAGGAATCAAGTCTACCTGTGACCGAGTGAGAATTTCTGATTGAGTCCTTTGGTAAAATCAAAGCGCATCCCCTCAAAAAGCTCCGGCTTCAAAGACACTGCAAGCGTTTTTCATAAATCATAAGTTAACAACTCAAACAATTTCAAGTAGATACTCTAAACTTAAGAAAAAGAAAAGCACCACAACTAGTGAATTTCTATCTGTCGAGTATCTAAAGAAATATATATTGAAATATGCAATCATTTGTAAGAAATTTTTTCCAGCAACACTCACCTAGGCAACACCATCAATGCCAAAATACACTTCTATTTTTATTAAGGGGGATCAACAACACAATAAACTCAGAAGATACACCATTATCACCAAGCAACTTTCTTGTCTTCTGAAATGTTTTCTTCCGTTTGAATATTTTTTCATTACTGACACTAACTCTAACAATAATGGACAACTAAATTAAATACTCATTTACAAAAAAAAAAAAAAGTACATGCCACATTCTTTACCCCTTCCTTTTCAACTTAGGACCAATAACCCATCTTTCACAAACATCAACAGCTAAGAATAAACAATTGAAAGAGCCCAATTTTGAAATGGGAAGCAAACTATGACTAATCCCAGCATGTTAGGGTTTTAAAAACAGGTTTAAACAGCAGAAATCAATAAACTACAACCCAAAAAGAAAAAGAGGGAATAGGAACAGAACTGAGAGCTTCACGGTGGAGTTCTTCATAGGGAATAGGGCAAGGAAGGTCAAAGTAATCGACTTTCTTTCCGGCTTCATTGATCTTGGAATCAGAAGCAGCCGTTGCTGCGGCT
The DNA here is from genome assembly GCA_948243855.1 of Flueggea neowawraea. NCBI lineage: Eukaryota > Viridiplantae > Streptophyta > Magnoliopsida > Malpighiales > Phyllanthaceae > Flueggea > Flueggea neowawraea. The sequence continues at coordinate 2,095 of CAODLS013693639.1, forward strand.
GCTCCACCTACACCTGGAGGTACCAGCCCCACCATTGCAGTATCTGGGGTTGAATCCAATCAGTCACCGACTGAGATGGAGAGTTGAGATTTGAGAATGGAGTTAGGAGCAACGGTGAGAGTGGTAGTGTGGTGGCCTCTGTGTTGGCTTCGGTGGGTTTGTTATTGCGAGGTTTATGAAAGGGTTTTAAAGTGACCTTTCCCTGTGGAGCCCACAGCCCACTAAACTTTTCTTTTTCTTCACTTCTTCCAAATTTATGTATGAAAAATAATATTTTCCTACTATTTTTCCTGGATTTTTTTACTAAATTAGGCGACGTTTGGTATAATTTATAAGATTTTTAAAAAATTAATTATTAAAAAAATCTATTAGCTAAAAATGTTTTATTTGAAAAATATTAATTTTGTGTATTTGATATAAAAATAAAATAATTATAAAAATATTTTAAAAAGAAATTTAAATTTTTAAAATATATGAGCATCCAAAATATATACAGAAATATATCCTCTTTATTTTAATTTCAAAAATGCTAAAATTTAGCTTTTTGATCGCACATCAAAAATTTCACCCCGTACAACGACGCGTCAGAAAGTTGATCACACACTAGAAAGTTTGACTACACAACAAAATGAATACAAAAAGAGAATAAATTTTTCTAATTTCAGATAAAAAAATGAGTACAAAACGAGAGCAACCCGAAAACAAACGAGTACAAACGAGCAAAATAAAATTGGGTACAAATTGAATACAAACGAGAACCAAAATGAGTACAACGAGCAATACATACAAAAATTTAGTATAAACTAAGCACTTTGACCACTACAAAAACGAGAAAAAATTGTTCTCACTGTTACTAATGATTACAAAAATGTGTACAAAAGGAGTACAATCCAATAAAATTTAAAACATTTTTAATGTTTTGTTGTTATTTGGTACAAATCGAGTGCAACACCAATAAAATTGATTAAATTTTGTTCCATTTAATTTGATGTCATTCAATTTTAATATTTGAAACTTCTTAAAAAAATCATAACGGAAACTATTACTTTAAGGTCTGATTTGTAATTTTTACGAAATTCTGGGCAAAAAAAATCCGAACATCTTCTTCATGGGGCGGCGACAGCTGGGGTTTTGAAACCCTAGCCGTCGCAACTTGTCTCCCTCTCACGCCGAGCTCATTGGTCTCTCACGTCGCATTCTCTCTCTCATGTCGAGCTCGTCAATCTTCCTAGACAAGTGAAACGAACCGAGGAGGAGGAGGATCGAGCTCGTCGCTCTATCTCTCACCTCCAGCCCACATGCTCTTTGTCTCTCTCTCTCTCGTGCTCCCGTCACTTTTTCTCTGTCCTCTGGTTACCACCCACAAGTTATTTGTCTCTCTCGTGCTCTCCTATCTTTCTCTCTCTCTCCCTCTCTCTCCTCGCATCGCAACTCTCTTCCTTCAACTAACATACCTCATGCCTCGATTAACTCTCTATCACTCATGCTCATTGGCGCTCTCTCATTAGTGGGATGAGAAGAAAAAAGAAAAGAGGTCTGATGGTGGAGGTGAAGTGTGCGAGACGAAAAAGTGACAAAGGCGGGTAGAGAGGATAGATGGAGGAATGGGGAGAAGGAGAGAGGAAGAGAGTGAGCGCCTTATATATTTCGGCAATGCGAGGAAAGAGAGAGAGAGAGAGTAGGAAAATAGTCTACAATGTCTAGCAGAAAGTCACGAGAGTGAGCTCCTTATGTATTTTGACATTTTAGAAATTATAATCCCACCTTAAGCATTTGAGAAAATTTTAATAAACCATGGACACAATAGAAATTATAATGGTAAAAGTACACTCACATATAGAGATGGGCATTTGAGCCCTGCCCGTCTAAAATCAGGGCCTAGGCTGGGCCAAAAAATTAGGTTTGCGTCAATTTTCGGGTCGAGCCTGGGTTTGCCCAAATTTGGCCCGATCCGAGAGTAATACCTCCTGTGTGACGTCGTTTTGGTTCCCTTACCTACCCCGACGTCGCTTTCGTTCCTTCCTAACCCTATCCTCCCACCAACATTTCAAACATCACTCACACTGTCACACATACTCCCTCCGCTCGCCGCTCTCCCTCCTCTCGACTCTCAGTTCTCTCTCAGTCAGTCGCATAGCACTCACAGGCCCTCTCCGCCTCTCTCAAGTCTCAACCTCTCGAGTCTCACTCGCCATCCCTCTCTTAATCAACACTCTCATCTCTCAAGTCTCAACTGATCTGAGTCTGAGCTCTCTGCCTCTATCTGTCTCTCAATCGCTCTCTAGTCTCTTCGCTCCAGCTCTCTCTCTCTCTACACCTCCCACCTTCTTCTTGCGGAAGTGGCACTCGACCATCTATTGTGTTTGTGGGTAGTGAAAGCTCACAGCTGTCTGGATTTGTTCATCATTGCCACTTCACCACGTTCTTCTTATTCGACAGCCACCACGCCCAGGTTAGTCGTCCCTCATTTTCTCTCAATTTTTTAGAAAAAAATAGTTTTAATTTTATTTAGGGAATATTTTTTGTTGGATCTTGAGTATGTATGCGTGTATTTAAAATGTTTGAATGCATATGTGACATTGGAATATGGCTTGATTTTGGTGATTTATCTTTTTAATATTTTGTTGAGCGAGTTGCTGGATTGTCATGTTTAATAAGCTAAGTATGCTAGAGATATTTGAACATCATTGAATTGTGTAAGTGTAGTGTGTGTTAACGCTGTTGTCATTACATGGTTATATTAAATTATTGAGTCATACAGATGTTTAGAACAATTCATGTACGATAAGAATTATGAACAAATAATTTTGGATTCGTCACTGATGAAAGATATGCATGCAACGAAGAAACAATTACCATAAGAAATACACATGCAAATAGGAGCGAGGGAAAAAAAAGGCGCTTGTGGGAGATAGAGATGTTTTACCAAGTCTTGACCTAAAAATGTATTTTTTTTTACCAAGAAGGATTGTGAAGAAAAGAGATTGGGAGAGAGGATTTCAAGAGATTAGAAAAATGAAGAGGCCAAGGTAGGTTCTGATCAATTAAGAAAATAAATAGAAGAAGAAAAGGTTACAGTTACAATAAAGAGAATGAAGCCTAAATTGATTAGAGGCAAAATAAAAACTAAGGTGGGTGTAACTTACTGCATATGTGTATTTGAGATGTTAATTTGTCTCTTATAATACTCTCTTTTTCACAATAAACATTTTTTACGGTTATAATACACATATATAAAAATAATTAGAGTATATTAACTATAATACTAATTTATTATATTATCTTTATTAATAATTCATTAAAAATATAAATTATATATTATAAGTCATTAATTATAAGAGTATTTTTAATTTTTTAATTTTTTTTTAATTTTTTAAAATATCACTTATTTTTAGGAATGAATATTTTGACCCAACCTGTGGGCCAGCTTGAATAAATTCATTCTAATTCTATGAAATGGATTCGAAATAAAATTTATTTATAAATAAATTATCTAATTTAGTACATGATAAAAATCTTTTTTTTGTCTGCATAAAGGGGAGCCGGAGACTACCGATGGTGGTTAAATCTCTGCTGGGCGTGATCATGCAGGCAATTAGTCTCCGCCGCAGAATGTTCGCTTACTGGACGGTAACCAAGGGGCACGTCACCACGACACTCGCTAGGAGCAAACAGAAGGATATACCCGCGAGAATATCCAGAGACTTATTGCGCAAACCAGGGAGACGCTAGATCTCGAATCCGGGTCACACGTACACGAAACAAAACCCCTACCGTTGAACCACCTCTCAAGAGGTGTACATGATAAAAATCTAATTCTAAATTTTAATTTAATATAAATGTTAAATTTTCTCTTAAAAATATTCAAGATATATATTGATTGGAACTTTTGGGTAGTGTGAACTGTGTAATAGTACACTACGATACAAAGACGACAAGTCGTTGGCAGGGGGGAGATCGCAAGTCCTCCACGGATGAGACGGCGAGTCGTTTAGTAGGAATTTATATGACGATGCGCAGGACAGACGGAGGGGAGGGGAGGGGAGGGGAGGGGAGGCGAGGCAAAATAAAAACTAAGGTGGGTGTAACTTACTGACATATGTGTATTTTAAATGTTAATTTGTCTCTTAATAATACTCTCTTTTTCACAATAAACATTTTTTACGGTTATAATACACATATTATAAAAATAATTAGAGTACATTAACTATAATACTAATTTATTATATTATCTTTATTAATATTTCATTAAAAATATAAATTATATATTATAAGTCATTAATTATAAGAGTATTTTTAAAAATTATTTTTAAATTTTTTTAATCTTTTAAAATATCACTTATTTTTAGGAATGAACATTTTGACCTAACCTGTGGGCTAGCTCGGATAAATTCATTCCAATTCTATGAAATGGATTCGAAATAAAATTTATTTGCAAATAATCATCTAATTTAGTACATGATAATTTTTTTGTCTGCATAAAGGGGAGTCGGGAACTACCGATGGTGGTTACATCTTTGTTGGGCGTAATCATACAGGCAATTACTCTATGTCGCACAATGTTCACTTACTTGGCGGTAACCAAATGACACGTCATCATAACACCCGCTGGAAGCAAATAGAAGGATATACCAGTAGGGTTATCCGGAGACTTACCGTACAAACCAGGGAGACGCTAGGTCTCGAACCCGGGTCTCGCCTACCGCTGAACCAGCTCCCAGGAGATGTACATGATAAAAATCTAATTCTAAATTTTAATTTAATATAAATTTTATATTTTCCTTCAAAAATATTCAAGATATATATTGATTGGAACTTTTGGGTAGTGTGAACTGTGTAGTAGTACACTACGATACAAAGACGACAATTCGTTGGCAGGGGGGAGATCGCAAGTCCTCCGGCGAGTCGTTTAGTAGGAATTTATATGACGATGCGCAGGACAGACGGGGGGGCGAGGAAGAGGAAGCAGGAAAAGGAGAACAGTGATGAAGTAGAGGAGATGCTTCGAGCAGCTCAAGACGAGCTACTTTTGAAGCTCTCTGTGGATTCTCACATGTCCCGTGTCGCCCCTGATTACCTCCTCCCCGATCTCGACCGTCGATTTCAGGCTCTCAAGTCTCAACCCTCTCCCAGTCAATCCGTCAAATCACAACCGCCGCCGCCGCCGGCACGACGGCCTGATGATACCAACGCGCTCCCTCAGGGAGATCCGGATGATCTGGTTGCCAGATTCGCTGCTCTTAAAGGCTCTTCCTCAACTTCTGCTCCTGCTGCAAATGGATTCGATTATCAAGGCCTTGACAATGGAGACGAAGACGACGAGTTTGAGAAAATCATTCGCTGGGCTAAGGACGCCGCTCGTCTTGACCCTTATCCACCGTCCGATGATGAAGAGGAGGAGGAGGAGGCCGACGACGACAGTGAGGAAGATGGTCAAGTCGAAAAACAATCGAGTACGCCACTGTTCCGTTTGCTTTTTCTTTCCTAAATTTTTTGGTCGGTGTTATTCAATAAGCCTTTTTCTTTTTTTTTTCTGCAGAAAAATAATGGTCTCTGCAGTTACCAGGAAAGATGGATACGACGTCGTCTCTAAAAGAAAGAATCGTCATTACTTTGCCGCCGTATTTGTAATAATCTGTGCAATGTGTATTGTTTAGTACTTTCGACCATATTTGCATCTCTGTACATTCACAGTGGTTCAACATTTCCAATCATTCCAATCTGAATTCGACAAAGAGTTTGTTAATGATACAAGTATGTCAATTTAGACAAAAGTGTCGCTGAATTCTCCGGAACAAATATCTCAAGTATCAGACGTAAATTTAACAGACGTTGGCCACAAGTTTGATTGATCATATCCTACACAATTGGCTCAACTTCAAAGCCAAGACCTAAACTTCGTCTCAAACTCACTGTTTTGAAGTCTACCAAATGAAGGAATAGGTCACCAATGATGAACTCACTGAAGATGCATATCGTACAGTGCATCGGCTCCATGATGCTCGCGAAAGATGTCTACCAAGTATAAAATCCTCCAAAAGAACAAAGAATTTCCTGCTCTTTTTCGTTTACGTTGTATCCTGCAATTTGTGCCTGCAACGAAATGAAATATCAATAGTTTTTTTTTAAACGGTATCATTATATCAATAATTTAAAAATGGAAACAGATTAGTACAAATAAGAACCGAGAGATAACTTGCCTAGCAAAAATTAACGGAACTCATCGTGGAAGTCATAGTCGTCGTCGTCGTCTTCATCACCGAAAATAGCACTGTAAAATACATATGGGTTTTCAATCATCTCCTTCAATGACAGGCGTCCGTCTTTATCCGTATCTGCCTGCAATTTTCAAATGCACAATTTAGGTCATCTATCAGAAAAATGATGAACCATCAATTGCACCCATGAGATCATGTTTAAAAGAGGTATGCAATGTCACACCATAAACATAAAAAAAGAAGCATGGGAATAGTCTTAGCAAAAGCCACAAGTGATCAGTCAAAAAAAAAAAGCCACAAGTGCCTATTCCATAACGCACAAGTAGTATAAGAGACCTTGAACAATCATCGTATGAATACAAATTAACTCATTAGGTATTGCAGAATGTTATTATTAATTTGTGCATTCAACATTTATTCCACAAAATGAATCTGCTCTTGTACAAAAAGATGGTTAGTATTTTTCAAGTGAAGATATTTTGTAAAAGAGAATATTCAGAAGACAACAACATTTACGACTAGCACATTGCAGCAGATGTGATTACCAAACTTATGAGATAGCAAGCTCTTCCCAATACATAAATGAAAGAATTTTAGCAAAAGTATTTTGAAGGACAGGTTGAAGTACAGAAGAACATATGTACTGCCAAGAACAGGTTTCCTTTACTTATCAAAAAAAGAACAGAACAGGTTTTTTGAAAGATAACAAAGCTTTATAAACTATTGACTCCCCCTCCAGGAAGAGATAGTATGTGAGACTTGCTGACCATTATAATGATATTTCCCAAAACAATTTTCATGTACAACCTCACCTAGAAGCACGTTAAAAATCTTGAATATCATGAAGGACCATCTCTGTCCAATACTGCATTTCAATAAATTATTATACGATAATAACATAAATAACTTCATCTCCCTTGTATCAACAATGGACTTTGGCAAATGGATCAACCATACAGAACTCAAATACCCATATCTAAGATAATGACAGAAATTAGTTCAACATTCATATTCGAGTTTCATGATAAGGAGTAGCAAATTGTAAGCTGAATATTTTTTCATATGCAACCAAAAGAGTACCTGTGGTATGATGTAATCAGCTTGTTGCTTTGCATAATAACGCTCGGATGGATGCAGTTTTTCAATTATTGGTAGTAATTCAGCGTCTGACAAAAATCTAAGAAAAGCCAAAGATAGCAAGACCATTAATAAAACTTTTGAGAAACAGTCATGATGATGTAAAAATATATTAACAATGGGAGTTTATAAATAAGTACCCGTCACCATCTTTGTCTAGTTCAGCAAACAACACTTTGGCTGGAGCCTCCATTAAATCATCTGATATATTTGAAGAATTATGACTTTCTTCATCATAATTTCTCACCAAGTCAAAAAGCCCGTGAAAAAATTCCTTAAAGTTAACTTTCCCATCTTTGTCAGAATCTCTTTCCCTAAACAAAAGAAACAAGATGAGAGTAAGCAGAACACAAAGATATTGGTTGGCTGAGCCTGAGCTAATATAACAGGGTCGGAACAGCATAACTGCAAAAATAGGTAGGACAGCAGTAAGATGAATGCAATAAAGAAACTCAGAAATCAACTTCCCCACGCATACACCAGGAGCAGTCTGCAAAATATTTGCCAGACCACTTGGACCTCAAGTCTCATAGCTGTGAGGAAGCCCAAAACAAATGCAGCTAAAAGTAATTTTTTTAACTGGTGCTACATTCTATGCATGCAAAAGAAGTGATAGTTATTGAGAGAGAAGATGTGGAAGCAATAAATTATTCAGTGCTGCAGAAGCATAGAAAGAAAATTCTGTACTTTGCCAGATTTAATCAGCCAATCTATGGTTTTAACTTATCCAAAAATCTTTAAAGAAAAAATGAAATGCTTCTAACTATTAATTCAAGTTGATTCCCAAAACAGAAAAAACTGTATGTTTTCCATATCCCCTATCTTAGTTTCTACTGATTTTTCTTTTGAGTGCCAGGGAGGATATACCCTCTTCAGAATCCAAGGTCAATGAGTAGGAATGCACATCAGAGATTAAACAAATGCAGAAAGTTAAACTCCTAACAGGGGAAATTGGAGTAGTCTACATTACCTGACTTCCTCTTTGCACAGCCACTGAAGTAGCTTTATGTTTTTGCTATCAGCCGGGTGCAGAAAGCTAAGAAAAAAAAAAGCATAAGACTCCATTTTAAAAGGCTAGATGGAAAATATTTGTATTCCTGTATACGAAATTTGAAAATGAAATAGAAGATGTTATTTCTATAAATAAAAATTTGAGATCAAGTAGAAGCTCTCACTCATTGAATTCGGTTATATTCAAAAGGCCATCTCCATCTGCATCAGATGCATTAAAATGTTCCTCTCTCCACCAACCCATATCATAACCAAAAGCAGTTTTATCTGCAAAAAGGATGTAGAAATAGCAAATGAAATCAAATTAAACATCCAGAGATTCAAGCAATGTGTGAATCAAATATCAGAGGTGCAATGCACACTAACACAAAATTTTCTCCAACAAGCAATACAAAGATCACATTTTGATAAAACAGGGGAATGCAAGGGGTGAAAGGAAGACCTGAATTCTGAACCCAACTAGGAGGCTCATACTCGGAGAAAGAAATGAAACCATCATGATTCTTATCGTGAACATCCATCTCTCTCTGCGTTCTATGCATCACTTCCCTCACAGCCTGATTCAAGTTCCACTCCGTCAATTCATGCTCACTCACATACCCATCCGCCGGATCCACATCAATCTTCGGAAACAGCAATACTAACCTAC
>CAODLS013693722.1:0-10260 GCA_948243855.1 Flueggea neowawraea
TTACTATTTTTTGCATGTTATTGACATGTTATAGTATTTGTAAAAGTTGCCTTTTTTGTTGTATTTTTGTATAGTTAACCCAAAATTATATTCATAAAAAAAGTAATAAGAGGAAGAAAAAAATCCAATAAACAATATCAATATTAATGAGATATAAATTAATTACAAGATATATGATTACCCTTTTGATTTTATTCTATTAACAAGAAGCATGCAACCCACTATCCAGTCAAGAGCTTCACCATTGACCAATTTGTTCTCACAACTAATCACCATTAATTGAAATAAAACTAATTAACATATTTAATGTACTATAGATGATGTAAGAGACAGACAAAAGCTCCATTTAGAGTGAAGATTGCAATTTCTTGTTCATATGTTGGACCTCATGGTTGGTTCATAATATAATTAGCTTATGTTGAGAAAGTGGTTCTTGATATTCTTTTTTGAAATTATTTTTCGTGACTACAAAACAAGTGGATCTTGATTTTGCCATGACTGACTGACCACTTATTGATCAAACTGATTTTTGTTTTAAAAAATGTGGTGTTGGTGAAACATACAAAATTTTCCACATAAAATGCCATTCCAAAGGGACACCCACTAACATGTTGGGTATGCAAGGACTAATGAAGGATGCACCCCACTACATTGCCAGTCTTATATTTAACTTTATGTTATTAGCAAATTTGGACATAATTAAGTGTTTCATTAGTTAGTTCATATTTTTAATGCTGTCAATCCAGTTTTGGTGCTTACACTGACACATATACTTGACTGATCTCATTTTATCAATTTTTATATATAGCATATGTTTAATGGAGTAGATTTTGTTTAATTTATTTGTAGTTTATCGTCGACCAATTACATTTTACAATATATTAAATATGTTAATATGAGCAGATTAAATATTAATTTTTTCGGGGTTAATTTGTAAAAGTATAGGATAAGGAGCGATCGTCCCTTTTTAGATTTGAACTTCAAACTCTTTTCTTTTGAAGCTTGTTTAAAGACGACATGTTTACCACTAAACCAATAATTTATTAGTAGAATGATGGTAAAATTTAAACATTATCTTACCATTGAAATTCCAACCACTTGAACCAATTTTACATGATTAAACATTGAGCTGTTAATACGATTGTTTAAAATAAATTTAGTAAAAATAATTTGTACAAATAAATTACATTTAAAAGTAGAAAAAAATGCCTATTTTTTAGTGGTCAATTATTTTACGATAAATGCAATGTAGCTCAAGCAAACACTCGATGCTAAAACAAAAGGGGAGTGATAAGAGGTATGAGAAATAATGGAGAAAAATTGGAGATGTGAGTCCAAATGAAGCTAGCATAATGTGTTGGAGTTACTTACAAACGCGAGAAGTTTCTGGTTGTTTGTTTTGATTCTGAGGCTTTTCATAGCCATAGTGTACATATAACAAGAACATGGAGAGAAAACCCCACAACAAAGCAAACTCAGCCTGAGAATAAGAAACAAAACATATACAATTGCTGTCTTGAAACACAAGTTTTGAGCCCCAATTAACCCATCATATTTGGATAAACAAATCGATGAAAATTAAGATTGTTTTAGTCCTTTTTGGTCAAGCTTGTTAGATAGGGACCTGCTTCAGACATTTAATGCTTTCTTTGACTTCAAAAATCAAATGTTCATGGCCTGCAGCCTTAGTCAATTAATATCATAATCTTATATCATGCATGCATTAACCAGTGAATCTTCCTAATTTTCGATTATTGACTACAGAAAAGGAACTTGTAATCTTTCAGGCCTTGGGTTCTTATAACACAAGAAATTTTCGATTTTTATCGACAAGTGTTTTTTCTAAGATTTGAAAGTAAGTCCAACTTAGGGATCAACAATCTTATTATTGAACGAACAGCTTTTGCGTCTACAGATATAGTTCTAACAAAACACCAAGGGAAATAGTTTCAGATTTTAATGAATCAACGAATTTCAGACACTAAAATTTATATTTGTAATTGTTAGATTGGGACTTATTTAGCAAGACAAAAAGAGCACATAACATATAGAGGATAAAAAAAATATTCTATGCTAAAAATATGCTAAATTCTCCAATTGCCTTACAAGCCCTAGTCAAACTACTAAATCTTTCAAACATGCAACCAAATGAGTTGCAAATTTTTTTTTATCAAGCTACAAAATTTATTTTTGATAGGGAGGATTCGACAACACAATGCACATAACTAGTCCTGGATTTCATTTCCAGTTGGGAAAATAAGCAGGGAATTGCCATAAATATGTAATTCCATAATCAAAAGCCCATGTTGTTTCACCAAGAAAACACTAGTCAAAAAATGTTGGCTAATCCAAACTCCAAGTACATTAAGATAAGATGTATGTCAGACCTCAGATGGATAACACAAGTAAAAACAAAGGTCTGCATACTCCATATCCATAATCTACACTTACAAGAACGTTGCGGAGTCTGAAAATCGGTCCTACTTATCAGATTCTTGATTTGATCATGAGGTCTTTTCGGACACTAAAGCTAACTATCGGTATCACCTGCAAGAATTAAGTCCAGATCAGTTAAACATACAGAAAACTTGCAACTTAATTGGATCTACAATGCATAAGATGAAGGAAACCTAATAGCTATACGCCTGGATTGAAGCTGTAAAAAGGATGATGTTATAACACAACATTTTGATCAGATGAATATGTAATTTTACTGCAAGAATCCATGATATCAGAACATTGTTGGTGCAATGTAAATGCCAACTGTTTTAGAGAACATGGCATGTCAGATGCCGGTGACATGGAGCATTACTTGACAATTCTACTCCACTAGGAACTTAGCATCAAGATGCAAAAGCACAGACCCAATACAAACAATGAAACTACAGCCCGAAGACATTTCTTGTTCTCTTCATCTTGCTTAATTATTAATTCTGGAAATTTTCGACATGACAGTATGATATGAAAAAAACACAAATCTTAAATGAATAATTTGTTTACATGATTCTTTTTCCATCATTATCGATAAAATACAGGATCTCACCTCTACTAGCATGTTGTCTGAGCTTTGCAAGGGCTACTGCAATCTTAGCACCCACTTTAGCATTATTTTTCACAAGAGCAATGTCTAAGATGTGGTTAAGCAAAATTATTTTACCACATCAAATTGAATAGAAATAATTTTGCTTAACCACATCTTACCGGTGACATGGTAACTGTAGAAGATTATGCAATTGAATAGAAAATATACACAAACTAACACTGAACATTGTGAATTTTGATGGTTGGATCCCATCATCTCACCACTAATATGTACAGCAGAATGTCTATTAACAGTAGAGCTAACTAATATAAAATTATGTGCCAAACAATGGAAAGGATACTTGAAGCCAAAGAGGCTCCACCAGTTAATTCATTCACTCTTGCGAGCAAGAATGGAGTTTCAGCATTTCCTGTGATATTTTTATCCCTGTTTCCATTAAAAGATAAGTAAATCCAAACCATCAAATCAAAAAGATCGGAAGAAAAAGAGGAAAAGAGAACAAGAATTTTAGATATCTGATGAGCCAAGGTGGTTCTCAACCTAGCTTCTTTAATGGCCATTTGTATTGCTGACTCGATTAAACTTCCAGAGGCTGCTTGTTCTTTTGGTATGGGCACTGCTATCAGAATTCCAGTTCCTAGATTAAGTTTAGCATTAGCATCTGCAAACAAAGAAAAGAAAGTGAATTACTAAATTTTCTTTTTATTTGTTTCACTCTAAGAAAGGGGTAAGGAAAAATAACATGGGACGGCTTATCATTGACTTGCCTATAAGAGAAGCACACTCCTCGGGGGAATCTACATGACAACGAATCTAAGAAAAAGAGAGTTTATTTTGTTTCAATGGCAATGCAACAATATAAATAGGATGTCATGAATGCAATATGAATTATCACTACCTTGCAGCCACTTTTTTCAGTGAAAAAAGCAGGAAACTCATTGGTTTTATAAGCAGTGACACAAACTCCTTGCGTTTCCTGGATTGCAAGAAATTACTTAAAGTTATACCCAAAGCTGAACTCTTTTCTAGAGTCAAATAAAAGAAGTGTGATGTATCACCAAATATTCAAGTGTTTTGGGAATATCCAATATAGATTTTACTCCAGCAGAGATAACTGCTACAGGAGTTCTCCCGAGCTCAGTGAGATCAGAGGATATGTCCATTGCTGCAAAAAAATTATGGAAAGAAATGCATTAATTATAACAGTAAAGAAAAAGTCTGTCTAATAGTTACTCTTTAACCTCTTTGGATAAAATCTGTGGTGATTTGAACTACAGCAGGTTCCACTTTAGGGGTAGCTAACTCTTTTGTTTTTTTAAGAAATTGAAAAAAATTCTGCCAAATTCTATACAACGTGAACATCAGGGATAGCTCGTGTATTGAACACTTTTTAGCATATTAATGAGAAGTACGAGATGGTGAATGAAACATACTATGCTCGCCATTTCTATGTACTCCTCCAATTCCTCCAGTAACAAAAACAGGGATACCAACCTGGACAAGTTTTCAAGCCCCAATATTAGTAAACCATATAAGGAGACTGGAAATAAGTCATTTATCACACTCATTTGAATCACTAAAAGAAACAAAGCAACAGCAAGGTAATTTTAGAATGATTACCATGGAAGCAAAAATCATGGTTGCTGAAACAGTAGTTGCACCATTTGCCTTAGTTGCCACCTAAAATGATATTGAAGCAGCATAAAGTTAGCTTAAAACTGTTCAAAACCAAATGATTAACAATTGTGCATAGAATAAATCATGTTTCAACACATCAGCTCCCAAAATTACTTAAATACTTCATTTTTTTCCTAAGATATGCTATACCAGAAAAAAAAAAAAAGGATTCAGCACATATATTATGACACATCAAAGGCAAGAAGAAGCAAGAAGAGCTAAACTACTGTTCTAATTAGTATCCAGGGAATAAGAGAAAGTTCAAGTGAGAAGAGCAAGTAATATCTGCAACTACTCACCACATGTGCAATGTCCCTCCGAGCAGTCTTTTGAGCTCTAGGTCCAAGAATAGAAAGTCTCTGCAGTTCTTCCTTACTTAAACCTATCACACAAAGTTAAGTTATTCAACAAAGCAAGATAACTTTGTCCTAGTGAAAATATAACATATTCAATAACCACATTTCTATTGCCGGATGAGATAATGGCCGAGGGGATATTCAACCCACATGCACTCATAATATCAAGCATTATTTTCTGTTACGTGTGCTCCTATATATCCACGAAATAACGAACATAAAAGAAGAAGTTTGACATAAAGACCTACGCATGGCACGCCATCCAAAATTGCAATTGTAGCAGGAACTGCTCCATTCTGCCTGACAATACCCTCAACCTCCTTGGCTGTTTGCAAATTTTGAGGATACGGCATTCCTAAAGTAAATTAATAACATGAGTTTGGAAAGCAACAAATTTTAACATTATATTTCAGCACTTAAACTTTCTTTTGATAGGAAAGGAAGAGCTGTGATAGACAGTAATACAATCTACTGTGCAACTCAAACTCAAACTCCAGGGAAATGGTTTATGTATTCACAAACAGGATAACATAGTCATAGATTAGAAAGAGAGGCAATCTAGAGTGAATTCTAAACTCTATGTCACATCCACAAAAAAATACATGATTTTCCAAAACCTCTATTTTGGATGAAGAATAAGCAATTCAAAGCAAAGTTTACAACAAAAAAGAGTTTGCAAATAACAACCATTTCATTTATCACCAGTTACACGGATGCAAATACAGCTTAAGAGAAGGGAAATCACCAATATGAACAAAAAATAAAAATATTCGAGGTTTCTAGTACCCAGCAAACATCATAGTACAGCTCTGCAGCTCACTGGTGGCAATATTGTTCATGACAGGAGAGCAATAGTGGTTTAACGATCAATAATGGCAACGATGTTTTGGTAGCGGTAGCAAAGGCATTGGAGCGCTAATGGTGGTGGGGTTGGTGGTTTTCAAGTGAAAGCTAGCTCAGGCCTTAACTATGGTAATGATAATTTCACTAATTCAATCTCAAATCTACGGATTGTTTTTTGTGTTCCAGTGCACAAATTCATAGCCTTCTTACTTCCAGACAACAAATTGAATAGTGCAAAGGCGCGATCTTTACAACAGCTTATCAAATAAACAGCTAAAACCACAAGGGTTTAAGGGGTACATGAACAGAGCAACCCATAAGCTAAAACTAAAGGAAAATAATCTATCTTTACACAAATTTGAAGAACCCAATACGAAATCAAAGCATAAACGAGTAGTGAAATCGAATTACCATGAGAAATAATGGTAGATTCAAGGGCAACAACGGGTTGTCCACGTGTCAAAGCGTCGGCAACCTCCGGAGAAAGCTTCACCAATTCTCCAATCTACGAAATAAATGAAGAGAAATAAAATAAATAACAATTCATCAATATTCATATGTAAAGAGAACAATTAGAGAAGTTGTGTTTTACCTTGGAGATTGAGTCAGGAGGATTAAGATGGCCATGGAGATTGGATAGTCTTAACAGAGCGGAAGAGCTCATTCTTTTTCCCCTTGAAAAGATGGAACTAACTACTAAGGAAGTGATTAGGTGCAGAAACAGATAGTTATTAGTACAAGTAAGTACTTGCGCATGGAATTAGGTACCTCTGCGTAACTCCGACGTTACATGGCTGTGACGGCGCAAGTACGGTAAATCCAGTTAAACTCAACTACGTTCTTTTTGCTTTCACAGAATTAAATATTAACTATATAAAAAAATTTATTATTGTAATTGTAAACTGAAAACAACCAAAAGATCATAATTCATTCATGGAAATTACAATAATCTCTCTGAGTGTAGTAATTTTTTATTTAAATTTTTAATTTTAAAAATTTTTTATTAAAAATTTATTTATATATAATGTTAGTCTAAAATAGATATTTAATACATATTTTTAACATATATTTTTTTAAATTTTCATATAAATATTCTGTGTAAAATCCATAATATTAAAATTAGGTATTAAACATCTGTTCTATATTAATAATATGTAAACAAGAATTTAATAAAAGACTTTTTAAAACTAAAAAATTAAATAAAAAGTTATGTATAACTTAAGGATATTATAATAATTGTCCCTTCATCAAACGCAATTATTTGATAGTGTTGGAAATCGGCACAGGTCGACCCGAACCCAAAAATAAGCAACACCGCAGTTGCAAAATGTAACTCTTGTGCAGTTGCTTGAAGGCACAATGGTGTCGAAAGAGTGGTAACTCTTCATATCATGTTTTTTAATACATGGTAAAATGGACCGAAAATAAACTGATGAGTGTGAATGAAAAATACTCTGCAACAAAAACTCAAAAACACAATATCACATACTTGAATATCAGAACACAAGTTTGTAAAAGTAAGAGACAAGTTGGGCGAATTGTGAAAAGAGAATTGCGATTTTCATATTTTGATCCCGATCTAGTGAGACTATTTAAGGTTAGTTGATTTACTTAGTTTTCAACGTTTTATATTGGTATCAAAGTTGTTACAAGTAATCTCCATGATCTGGGTAATTTGTTTGTTAAATTTGCTTGATTCTTCCACTATATTTGCAAAGATGAATTGGTGTTTTCATGGTTAATTTTCGTTGTTATATTGTGAGAATTTTTGCACATATTTAATACCAAATTGAAGTATGTTATGTCAAATTTACAAAGAATCAAACGGATCAAAATTTCGTTAAGTGTAGACAAAGATATGAATGTGCAAAGTTCTCGTGTTGACATGTTCAAATTCTGGAAATTTGTCTTCACATTGCAAGTTGATGATTTCTGCTATTCGAGATGATTTTCTGTTATTAATTTGTTCATCTAATTATTCAAATATAGTATAAATGGAAAGAAGGAAATGTGAAATTTTCAATAAATCAAACGGAATCGAATTTGAACATCTGTAGAAAAAGATATGATTGTGCAAATATTAAAAGTTGATTTTGCAAAATTTTATGGGTTCTTGTGAAGAACACCATGAACAAAAAAATATAATAATAAAATTAAAAATATTTATTTAAAATATTTTTCAAAGTCCAAAATTTCTATAAAAATCATCTCCAGAAATTGACTGAAATATACAAATTATTTATGAATTAAAATAAGTTTTTTTTGGAAATTTCAGTGTTTATTACGAATTTTCTAATATATATAAAGAGAAAAATAATTTGTATTAAACATTTCAGGAGGTTAAAAATTTCTGAAATTTTCTGGAGAATTCAGGAAATTCATAATAAATGCGGGAACTACCTAGAATATTTGTTTCATAACATAAGTAATATATTTGAATTATTATTCAAAAATGATTGAAACATCATTTATAATTATTTTGGTGTGAAATAATTCATGAGAATATTTTTAAAAATTCATAATTAAGTGTATGAATTTGGGAATATTCAGAAATAAATTTTTATAACAGATAAAAAAATTTATTTGAATTATTACATAGAAAAATAATTTAAAATATTATAAAAAAATTTTGGAGTGAAAGTAATTCCAAAAAAAATATCAAAAATAATTTATACAATGCTCAAGTGTGGTCCATAATATAGAATAAATTTCCAAGTGCTTAAAGAATTCTAATTATAAGTTGATAATATTACTTTTATAATAAAACACTAATACAATATTTGTTTTCTTATTTTTTAAGGAAATATGGCTCGTATTTTGAGGGAGCGACAAAATTCGCACCAAAATAGTGACACTCAAGGTGTTTTCCGAAAACATCCAAATATTTTCCTCACTATTTTATCACTTCCCAAAAACTCTCTAATAATTTTTCATTCTTAAGAGAAACTTTTTCACACACCGATAACCCATCTCAACATACCTATTTATAGGCATTTAAAGACTTGGAGGGCAAATTCAACTTGCACAAGAAGTTGTCAAGTTCAAGTTATCAAGTTCAACTTATACAACAAGCTGTAAAATTCTTGGTAGCCAAGCTTGACACGTTCTTAATAGCCAAATTTGACGAACAACCTAAGTTGGATGAACTTGATTGTGTTTTTATATTACATAACAAATTATGTGAGCCTCTAATAGGAGGGACCTATCACTAACAGATTCGTGTAAAAGGGTACATTCAAGAGCTTCAGAATTGCATGATTCGTCTCTTAAAAATCAGACTCCACCAAGTAATTTTAATGGCCATGTAATGCATGTTTCTCAGATTAGATTGTTAAGAAAACGTGTGGGCACATATGTGAAGTGATTAGGTGCTGAATCAGTTACTACAATGCAAGTACTTGTGCGTGAAATTAGACAATGCGTGTGTGCTCTAACGACTTAAGTACGATAAATCTAGTTAAACTCAGGGCTTGTAATTTTGGAGTAATATCCTTGTATTTTATGTATTTTGATAATTTTTGTAATAATTGATAATAATTTTATTATAAAAAAATTGAAATAAAGTATATTTTTTAATAAAATATTAAATACAAGAGTGTCAAATAAACACTCCACCACGTTCTTTTTGCTTTCACACAAGTAAATATTTTTTCAAAGTAAAAATCATTGCTTCATTATCATTGAGCAGTATCTCCAGCTAAAATATTTACAATGAAATTAGGAAAGAACATCTCACCAAGTCGAAGCAGAATAAGAATTAGAAGCTCTAACAAAATTATGTGCGACATAATTTAGCTGACTACATATAATGAATGGTAACTTCAATTAGTTCCCTCAAAATAATCTATCAATCTTCAATGAATGGACCTCCGAATTCCACTTAAATAATAATAAAATAAAAATATTTTTAAATAATATAAGTAATTCTCCACAAAATACATCATTCAAAATCAGATTTTTTTTAAAAAAAATTATTCATTTTAATTGGCCTTAGGAGGAGAAACCAACCTCTATAACTTTATTTTTTTTTTAAAATCTCATATGATTTGAACCCAAATCTCTTAATATTAGTCAAAATAAGATCTTTTGTTTGCTAAAAAAACAAGAATATTCAGATTTTTGGTAATTCTCCACTCCAGTGCTCGCCACATAAACATCAGGCAAAATGTTGTGATGGCAATTTTGGTAATCCAGTTGGAAACATAACAACCACAAGAACCAACTGTTTCTCTCCCCCCCACCAGTTGCTGAATTCTTGCTGGAATTCAATCATTCATGGCTTGCAAATTCTCCTTCATTTCCGTTCCTGACTTCCCTCTAACACTTGAAACCTTCCCCAGA
>CAODLS013693728.1:0-25074 GCA_948243855.1 Flueggea neowawraea
TAACCTCGGTTCTCCAAAAACTGAGCCAAACGTTCAAAACCGATTTCAGATGAAATTGCCCTTCCATCAAAAATCCACAAATCATCCATTTTTAACCTAGATTCATGTTCATCTAACTCTCCCCATCAAAACCCCATAAAAATTCATCTGAAAATCATCAAAAATCACCCCCAAAAATTCAAAAATCCCATTCGGTCACTCTCCCCAAAACTCACAAAAAAACACCAAATAAAAGAGGAAAGGGAGAGAGGTTACCTCCGGTGGCTTGTTCGGCCGACGAGGAAGAGAGAGAGAGAGAGTCAGATGGAGTGAGAGAAAGACGAGAGAGAGAGAGAGAGCTTCGGTGAGGAAGACGAAAGAAAACGAAGAAGAGAAGAAGAAAAAAGAAAATCTGTCGGCTGGGTTTGATTCGAAACGGCGTCGTTTTGCTCGTTCAAAACGACGTTGTTTTGTTAAGTGAGAATTCGGTTCCCGTGGACGCGAACGACCGGTCGTCTGGCTACTCGAACGACACGTCGTTTTCATCTCTAGCGAACGACCAAGCGTCTGTCAATGCGAACGACTTGTCGTTTTTTCTTACAACGAACGATGCGTCGTTTCTTTTCTTCAGCCGAACGACTGTGCATACACGCCCGAACGACACGCCGTTTGGACCAACTTGCAAACGACCTGTAGTTCATTTTCTATTTTCTTTTCTTCCAATTTTCTTTCTTTTTTTCAATTCCAACCAATTTTCACTCAATTTAATTTACAAAATACACTTCAAAAATCCTATTAACACCAAAGAAAAATTTAACTCTCCAAAATATCATTAATTAATTTAATAATATTTTAAATTAAATTTAATCCGTCAAAATAATTAATTCGAAAAAAAAAATTCAATGGAAAATTTATCCAAAATTAGTCAAAAAAATCAAGTTATTACACTGCATTAGGCTTTTTTTTCTCCCAGTTGAGACTTTTTCTTCAGGTGAGACAAAATCTGCGCACATCAATACTATCTTTAAATTGCCTCTTTTAAGATATGTCACCTACACCAAATGTCATTTAACACATGAGTAACCTCCAACATCCATTACTGGACCAATTAAAAGCACAATTAAAAATCAATATTAAACACATTAAAAATGGACAATAACTTAAAACACCCATAAAGACACACATTTATTCTAAAACTAACTCCTACAACCCACTAATTCACACATTAAAACATGAAACAAAACAATAACACATTAAACACCAACAAAATTAACCAAATTTCACAATTATCAACTTCCCCACACTTAAATTGTCACATTGCCCTCAATATGACCCCAACGCAAAAACAAAATAAAAACTAGTTAAGGCAACACAACAAAACCAAAGACAATATACGAAACAAAAACACAATAGAAACAAATAAAAGGAAAAGGTTCAAGAAGCTTCTCTATTGGTTAGGTGAATATGGAGGCGACAGAGTTGGTGTAGGCACAACTATGCCACTAAGAGCAAATAATTTCATCATCTACTTGTGGTGAGAGTGTTGATTCTTGCTCAAAGCAGTAATTTGGGTGGCCATGGATGCCAATTGAGCGGAATTTTTCTCAATTTTGATAAGCATGGTCCGCCACTTCGCTTGGCTGCCTTGTTCATCCTCTCCATCACTAGCGTCGTCCTCACTTGCGGGTGGTGGAGGAGCAATGTTCCTGGTCTTAAAACAACAACGAGTACTAGGATCACGGAGTTGAACATCAGGAAAAGTGATGATCTCCGCTCTCCTCAAATATGAAATATCAAAGAAATCATTAGTACATTTAGACAGCCCATAAACATCAATTTGAAAATATTCAGCTACTGCAGTGGCAAGGAAACCGAAAGTTAAAGAAGTGATTTTCCTATGGAAATGTTCCTCAATAGAATGTCGAATATAAGCAGGCAAAGACACAGATTTTCCATTTTTAACACACCACAACAAAAATAAATCATGTCTAGAATACTTATTACTCTCAGACTTGCCAAACACGATATGGCAGAAAAATTTATGAAGCAACGAAAGGCAATGATCCCGAATAAGCCCACTAGGTGCATTGTGAACATTAAAATCCTCTAATCCTGTCAGTTGTTTCCAAAAGACAACACTTTTAAAATTGGGATGCTTAGTCATTGCTTTGCCTTTTGGTACCTTAAAAATTGAACTCAACACATCATCATTCAAATAACAATCTAGACCCTGTAACCTAAACCAAAGAGTAGTTGAATCATTAGGGTCCTGTTGCATGGTTGAGTAAAACTTCAAAGTTAAATCATCATAAGTGGTATAATGACAAGCAATGAAAGCATCCCAACCGACCTTTTTGCTCAATTCATTATATTTTCTTTAATATCCAAAACCTCTAATGCTTGAAAATCAAAATACTTGGGCACATAAATCGTCTTCGAACGAAAAATGGGAAAGAGTTTACCTTCCTGAGCCGAATAAATCGGGAACGGCGCACCAAATTGGCTAGTAAGGTCCGACCTCTCCTCCTCAACTAGGGCAAGCTCATTTCCCTTTCGTGTGTGTATATCCATAGTCTTGAACACTGGAGTTTTAGTCTGAGGCATCCTGCAAAAAAAATGGTGTTTGGGAGAGAAGAGGGAGACGATGAGTAGAGAAGGCGACGAGAGATAAGCAAGAGGAGAGAAGAAGAAAGTGTGTGCGGCATGAAGAAGGGAAGAGGAAAGAAACAAATCACAACCCTAAAAATATGTAACCAGAAAAATTGAAACGGAACCCAGAAGAAATGTAACAAAAAAAATGAAAACCGAACCAAAATCGGAGATCCAACCGAACCAAACCTAACCAGAAAACCAACCCAGAATGCCTGCAAAATTCGCATGTAAGATGTTTGCCTCGACCGAGACAGAGATGAACGGGATTGAGAGGGTGCAAAAGTCGCATGTACAACATTTGTCTCGACCGAGATAGAGAGGAACAGGTCTGAGAGGGGTCTCGGCTGAGACAATCCTTACAGTTGAGACATTCCAAACACGATTTGTTTTTTCAATACATGCCATATGAACACACCAATTAAATCACAAAATAACACATTAACAAAAAACAAAAAAACCCATGCTAATTTAAGGTCGTTAGCTTGACCCCATCATTCTTGTAATCTCATTTTGAAAGTTTTAGAGGAAGAATCTCCCTCTTTCTAGAGAAAAAACCCACCAAAATATGGTTTACATTGCTGTCCATTGGCCTTGAAACATCCACCGTTGTTATGTTGCAGTAGACTCTATCTCCCACCTTGAATTCTTTCCGCCTAATTTGACAATCATGCCATCTCTTGGTTCTCTCCTTATAAAGACGAGTATTCTCATAAGAATCAAACCTCAATTCCTCAAGATCATTTAGTTGCAAGAGCCTTTTCTCACTTGCACTTTTAAAATCAAAATTCAAAGCTTTGATTGCCCAGTAGGCCTTGTGTTCCAATTCCACTGGAAGATGACAAGCTTTCCCATACACCATCTGAAACAGAGTCGTGCAAATAGGTGTCTTGTAAGCTGTTCGATAGGCCCACAAGGTGTCATCAAGCTTACTTGCCTAATTCTTCTTTGAATTGTTGACTGTTTTCTCCAAAATCTTCTTCAACTCCCGATTGACGACTTCAACTTGGCTACTAGTTTGGGGATGGTAAGGAGTAGCCACCTAGTGATGAACACCATATCTCTTCATAAGGGTTTCAAATTTTTGGTTACAGAAATGTGAACCTCCATCACTAATAATCACTCTAGGCACCCCAAACCACGTAAAAATCTTCTTCAAAAATCTGATTACCACTCTCCCATCATTAGTAGGGCTAGCCAAAGTTTCAACCCACTTAGAAACATAGTCAACACCCACAAGAATATATTTATTTCCAAAAGAATAGGGGAAAGGACTCATAAAATCCAATCCTCATACATCAAATACCTCAACCTCAAGTATACTAGATAGTGGCATCTCATCATGTTTGGTGATGTTCCCTACTCTTTGTCACCGGTCACAATGCATAACAAACTCTGTTGCTTCCTTGAACAATGAGGGCTAATAAAAACGACACTCCAAAATGCGAACAGTTGTCTTGTTAGCACCTTAATGGCCGAGATAAGGTGAGTTATGACATTGAGTGAGAATATCTAACAATTCTTCTTTCGGCACACACCTTCTTATCAACCCATCAGCACAAATTTTATAAAGGAAAGGTTCTTCTCAAAATAATGAGAAACATCAAAGAAAAACCTCTTCTTTTACTGATAATATAATTCAGATGGGACAATACCACTTGCAATGTAATTTGCCAAATCTGCATACCAAGGAGTGGACAAATGTTGAACCAAAAGAAGTGACTCATCCGAAAACTCTTCATTCACCTCCTTTTCTTCTTGCACGTCATTCCTTTTGAGTCACGACAAATGATCCTCCACCAAATTCTCGGTTCCCTTATTGTCTTTGATTTCTAAGTCAAATTCTTAAAGTAGGAGAACCCACCTAATTAGTCTTGGCTTTGTATCTTTTTTGCATTAAGATACTTAAGAGCTACATGGTATGTGTATACAATAATTTTTGAACCCAAAAGATAAGAACGAAATTTATCACAAGCATACACTACCACCAAAAGCTCCTTCTCAGTTGTGGTATAGTTCAATTGAGCACCGGTCAAAGTTTTGCTTGTATAGCAAATAACATGCAATTTCTTGTCCTTCCTTTGACCTAAAACACAACCAAGTGCTTGATCACTTGCATCACACATGATCTCAAAAGGAATGCTACAATTTGGGGAAGATAAAATTGGTGCAGTAACCAATGCTTCCTTCAACCTATCAAAAGCACTCAAACAAGAAGAATCAAAGTTAAATGGTACATCTTGTACTAATAAATTGGTAAGAGGCCTTGTAATGGTAGAGAAATCCTTGATGAACCGGCGATAGAAACTAGCATGGCCTAAGAAAGCACGAATACCCTTCACATTAGTGGGAGGTGGAAGCCTTGCTATTACATTGATTTTTGCTCTATCCACCTCAATCCCATTCTTGGAAATCAAGAACAATGCCTTCTTCCACCATAAAATGGCACTTCTCCCAATTAAGAAACAAGTTATAACCCTTACACCTATGAAGCACTTTCCTCAAATTCTCTAAACATAACTCAAATGTTCCTCCAAAACTGAAAAATATCCATGAACACTTCCATTATATCTTCAATCATATCAGCAAAAATGACCATCATACAATGTTGAAAAGTGGCTGGCGCATTACACAAACCAAATGACATTCTTCTATAAGCAAAAGTCCTATATGGACAAGTGAAAATGGTCTTCTCTTGGTCTTCCAGATATATAAAGATTTGATTATATCCTGAAAACCCATCAAGAAAATAATAATAAGAATGACCTACAAGCCGTTCAATCATTTGGTCCACAAAAGGTAATGGGAAGTGATCCTTTCTTGTGGTTGAATTCAACTTTCTATAATCAATGCAAACTCTCCATCCAGAAACCACTCTAATTGAAATCAATTCCCCTTATTGATTCTCCACTATGGTTATTCCTCTTTTCTTTGGAACACATTGCACCGGACTCACCCACTCACTGTCTGAAATAGGATAAATAATCCCCGCATCCAACAACTTGATGACTTCTTTCTTCACTACCTTTTGCATATTAGGATTCAATCTCATTTGCCTCTCCCTTACCGCCCTACATCCTTCCTCCAAATGAATTCTATGCATCACCACATCTGGACTAATCCCTCTAATATCAGAAATTTTCCATCCCAAAGCCTTTATTTTACTCCTCACCACTTCTATTGCACTAGCCTCTTGCTCTTTTGACAATTTGTTAGAAACAATGATAGGGATAGTATTTCCATCATCTAAGAAAGCATACCTTAGATGATTTGGCAAAGGCTTGAGCTTTAGTGTTGGTGGCTTTTCAATGGAAGGTGGTATATGAGCATCCGTCATTGTTAGAAATTCTGGTGTGGGTTTTTCTTTCACCACTTCTTGTTCTCCCAGGCTAGCAAAATTGGCTTCTTGTTGTTTCTCATTCTTCTTAAGGACACATTCTTCCACCATATCAATTCTCATGCAAAGATCCCTCTCCACGGGATTCTTTATGGCTTTGTTCATGTAAAATTATACTCGCTCATCTCCTATCCCCAAAGTGAGCTTCCCCTCATTCACATCCACCAATGCTATTCCGGTGTTCAAGAATAGGTGTCCCAAGATCAAAGGAAAATTCTTGTCTTCTTCATAATCTAGCACCACAAAATTCATCGGAATAATGAATTTGTCAACCTTCACTAGAACATCTTCTATATTGCCATACGACCTCTTGATAGATTGATCAGCCAATTGTAACACCATAAAACTTGGCTTTACCTCTCCCAAGCCTAGCTTTTTGAAAATGGATAAAGGCATAAGATTAATGCTTGCTCCCAAATCACATAAACATTTAGCAAATTCTAAATAGCCACCAACACAATGAATAGTGAGACTTCCTGGATCTTGTAGCTTCAATAGCACCTTGCTAGAGATGATGGAACTACAATTCTCCGTCAAGGACATCATTTGGTTGTCATCCCAAGTTCTTTTATTTGACAATATGTCCTTCAAGAATTTTGCATATTTTGGCATGTTCTCCAAGGCCTCCACAAAAGAAAGGTTGATTTGCAATTTCCTCAATTTTCCACAAACTTGGAAAATTGAGCATCAAGTTGGTTTTTCTTAAATCTTTGAAGAAAAGGCACCTTAGGAACATATTGGGGAGGTTGAACATCTTCTTTGCTTGCCTCTTCTTGCTTCCTTGTCACAATATGGTGCTCTTCTACTTGTTCTTTGCCCTTCATTATTGTAGTTAGATATCCAACCTCTTTTCCACTCCTTATAGTGATTGCCTTCATTTGCTCCCTAGGATTGGATTCAGTGTTGCTTGGCAAACTCTCCAAGTTTCTAGTGGCAAGACCATTAACAAGTTGGCCCACTTATACCTCCAAATTGTGAATGGATGAAGAGTAGTTTTTTGCTATTCGATTAAATTTTTCCTCTTGGCTAACCAACTTGCTCACAATGGTTTCAAGGAATTTGTCCATTTTAGACTCAAAGGAAGAGAGCCTATCTTATGGGATGGATTGTTGGAAACCCGGTGGACCTTGTTGTCTAGGCATGGTTCCTCAATTATTGGCCCAACAAAAGTTGGGTTGGTTGAGCCACCCTAGATTGCATGTGTTGGAATAGGGGTTATTGTCTCCTCTTCCTTGTTGAGCTCCCACAAATTTGACTTGATCCTCAATTGTATCTCCTCCTCTAAAACAATTTGATGAAAAATGGCCAACTTGGTTGCATAGTTCATAAGGAGTTTGAATGTCACTTACTTGGCTTGAGGAACCCATTTCGATGTCGCTTAATTGTTTGGACAACTTAGCCACCTCCACTTGCAAAGCCATCATCGGATCTAGAGCTAGCACTCTCTTTTGTTCCTTGATTGGCACTCTAGCCCTCTCAGTTTCTCATAAAGAATTGTTGGTTGCCATTTCTTCTAAAAGATCATAAGTGGCATCCACCGTTTTTCTCATCAATGAACCACCAATCGCAGCATCAATGGTGCCTCTAGTGGTAAGATTGACCCCATTATAGAATCTTTGCAATAACAACTCCCTTGGAAAATTGTGGTGTGGGCAACTCCTTTGCAATTCTTTAAACCGCTCCCAAGCTTCATACAAAGATTCTCCTTCGGCTTGTTGAAAAGTAGTGATTTCGTTGATGATCCTCGCTGTTTTAGCCAAAGGGAAATACTTGGCTAGAAAAGCTTATGTCAATTGGTACCATGTGTTGATTGAACCCGGAGCCAATGAATTCAACCTTGCATTGGCTCAGTCTTTGAGAGTGAATGAAAACAAACATAGCCTTATAGCATCATCTGACACTCTATTATATTTGAAGGTGTCACAAATCTCCAAGAAATTGGAAATTTGAACTTTGGGTTCCTCATTTGCAAGGCCATCGAATTGCACACTTGATTGAATCATTTGCAACAGCGCTGGCTAGATCTCAAAGTTATTGGCATTCATCAGCGGTCTAGCAACTCCTTGTTGATTGGCATTGAAACCCGGCCTCATATACTACATAAGAGTTTGTTGTGGGGCCACTTGGTTAGCTTCTTCATCCGCTATTCTTGTACGTCTTTCTTTCCTCAAATCTCTCTCGTGTCGTGCAATCTCTGAAATGTATGTTTGTAAAGGTGCTTGTGATCTCTTTGTTTCCTTTTTGTCATACACCAAAACAATTGCAAGAAACAATAAACGTAACACAACAAAAATAAAATAAAATTCTCAAATCAAACCTAACTAAATCAACACAAATGTTAAATCCTAAAGTCCCCGGCGATGAATATGAATTTATCCACTAATCAATTTAGCTTGAATTTGTTTGAGAGAAAAAAAGTTGAGCGATTAATAAAAGAAGAAAATAACAAGCATAAACTTAAAATTCAAATAACGCTTAGCAAACAATCAATATCACAAACTAGGAATTAACACTATCCACATTCCCTCTTAGTCTTTCTAATGGGTTTAATGAGGCTAAAGCTCTAGATATCCAATAACTTTAGTTATCCTTTATCAAGCAATAACTAACTATCGAATTAGTTAACGAGAGTGAAATTTTAATCTCTCAATTACCAATTCCAGTTCAAGTTATGTCAATTGATGCATTAAGCAATCCTTCAAGCAAATAGTTAATCCTCATGATCTCTCAATGATTCTTAACTAAAACGATGTTTATAAGTCTATTATGCGTCAACTCTCATTGTTCACATAACATAAATAATCTAATTCAATTTCTCAATTGTAATTAGAACAAGTAAATTCTATAAACATTTCAAAGCTTAATATTAAACCCAAAAAGATCAACATAAAAGGAATGCTTCAAGAGTTAATTCCTACAAAAAGATTTAGCTATCCATATAAATAAAAGAAAACAAAACAATAACAATACTCATTTCCATCAAAATAAAATAAAGCTAGGAAGGTGAAAGAAGAACTCTATAGCTGTCGCTTGAACTCTTCTTCTTGCCTTCATCTTCAAGAATTCCCTTTTGCTCTACTTCTAAATAAAGAAATGAAATTGTGACTTGTGTTGTGTAGCATGTTGATCTTTCCAGGAGAGGGGTTTATATAGCCTTCTTCCAAAGTGTCATGTTTTTCCACAATTGTAGCAAGTCTCAACATTTCTCTTTTTGTAGTTTGAAGTCTTACTAAAGTCATCTCTCGAACCCTTCTTCATTTCCCTTTTTCTCCTTTGCATAATAGTTTTGAACTTTCGGATATTTTTAGCATAAAGAGTTAGCTCCTCATCTTCATCTTTACTCTCATTGTCATCTTCCACACTTTCATCTTTCAAGGCGGCACTTTCCTTGAGAGCTACACTTATTTCTCTTGTTTTAGGGCATCCTCCTCTAGTCTTCAAGATTATTTCATAATTGATGAGAGATCCAACCAATGCATTCAAGTCTAACTTGTTGAGGTCATTGGATTCCATGATAGCAGTCACTTGTGAATCCCATTCTTTAGGGAGTGATATTAGAATCTTCTTGACCTTCTCACTATCATCCATATGTCTACCAAGAGATGCTAAGCCATTGATTATTTCAGTAAATCGATCAAGCATTGAAGTGGCCAGTTCTCCTTCCTTCATGCTAACAACTCATAATCATGAATAAGCATGTTGATTTTGGTCTCCTTCACTTGAGTGGTACCTTCATGGGTGACCTCAAGTGTTTCCCACTTCTCCTTGGCACTCTTGCATAAGCTAACTCGATTTGCCTCCTCCAATGTAAGAGCACACATTATGAGTTGCATTGGTTTGATCGTGCTTTCAATCTTCATTATCATAATCAATCTCCTTCTTGATCGTCCCATCTTCATCATTTGGAATCTTTGGTCCTTTCACAATGACCTTCCACAGCTCGATATCTTGACTTTTGATGAAAATCATCATTCGGTTCTTCCAAAGGGAATAGTTGACACCATTGAGCTTTAGAGGTTTGGTAATCGTGTTGCCTTCCTTAAAGGAGTTTGATTGCATGTTCAAAGCCACCCCAGATCTTCACTCTTCGGTGGTTAAACCATCACAAATAAGAGCCTAGTCTCTGATACCAATTGAAAGAGCAAATATCACACGAGAAGGGGGTTGAATAGTGTGGAACTGGAGGCTTTGAAATTTTTTCGTTTAAAACTCATGAGACGAACCGAAATAGCAAAGAACACAAAGATTTTAGAATGGTTCATCCTAACACTTGCCTATGTCCACTACCTAATTCTCACCACTTAGGATTTCCACTATTCTCAATATTTTCTTACAACTTTCACTTTCAAGCAAAGTGATAACTCTTACAATTCTTGATTCTGGTTCAAGAATAAACCAACCTAGGATCTACTCTTGATCCCAACCTCTCAAAGTCTTTGTTTAGAAAAGATAAATTGCTCACCAACAGATTTGGAATGAATATACAAGTAATTGAAAATATGAAATAAGCCCAACTAAACTTGTATCGCCAAGAACAATGAACAATGCTATAAATCGAATTGTAATCTGATTGTAGGTCGTTGTTGTACCCTTCTTGATTGCTCTATATGTACATTTATACTCTATAATCTTTCTCTAGTCGTTGTGACTCAAAATATACCCGTTGGAATGTGAAATCAATCTTGATTTTCTTTCATTTTCAGTGTTTACTCGAGTAACAATATTTTCTACTCGAGTAACTCTCTTGTTGATGCTCCAGTGTTGTATCCATCCTTGACTTACTCAAGTACGATTAATATCTACTCGAGTGATCGATCCTTTGTGACCGTTGTACATTGATTTTTTTCCCTTTTTGGGTTTGATTGACTTAAATCTTTCTGATCTGGAAATACGCTTACTCGAGTAAGAAAAACTCTACTCGAATAATTCTGGTTTGTTCCATTTCTGGATCTTCTGAAGCTTGTGCTTACTCGAGTGATCCATGGTTCCACTCGAGTACATTTCTCCACTCGGTGATTTCTTGATATTCTGATCCACGATTACTCGAGTAACTTCGAGTCCTACTCTACTAACTTCATCAACTAGCGGCATTCTGGACATTGATCTTGCACGAGTGAATTTGGTTTCCACTCGAGTGACTTCAGTCTTCATGTATTCTGGTCACAATGTTTGGTTGAGTAACGCTTCAAATTGGTCGAGTAAATCTTCTTTTACTCGAGTAACATTTGGCTATAGTAGAGTGAAACCTGGAAACAAATTCCTCCTGACACGGGACTTACTCGAGTAAATTTCAAGCTTACTTGAGGAGCATCCTTTTGTTCAAATAATTTTACCTTTTGACAGCATTGTTTAGTTTGTCTTTTGGGTAGCTAATTTGCCAATATTTGTTCATTATCAAAATATAGGTAGATCTAAATGTGAACCACTATTGGTTCCACAATCTCCCCCTTTTTGATGATGACTAAACATTGGTAAAATTTGTAGTCTCCCCCTAAGAATATACCTATCTTTGAAACAACAAGGAACAAACAAGATGATTGATCAAGGCATACATCATTGTCACAAGAGTTAGTCCATAAAGTCTAAAAAAAATGCTCATAATACAAAATATTATCCCCATTTTTGTCATAATCAAACCAAAGAGAGGAAATATGAAGTCATGCCACATAAATAACATAGTCAAAGGAAAATAGACATAATAGATAATCATCCAAATACATAGCCAAGTTCAAAATAACAACCAACATAGAAAAAAAATAAAAAAATGCAAATGATGCAAATAAAAATGTCGATCCATTGGTTGGAGATACCAAAACATATTCATCATGGTCCATGAGCGAAAGTGGCCGAAGGAGAGGAGCAATTAATCTTGTCCCAAATCTTGTGTACCATGTCGAAAACCTTCTCTAAAACCTTTTCCATGGTGCTAACTTTGTCCTTAAATTCTTAAAACTCTTTAGCACTTACCACAACATGATCTGAAGGTGGAGGAACATATGCTCTAGTTTGCCTTCCACTCATTGAACCTGAAATGGTTCGATCAATGGGAGGAGGAATCCAGACATTAGGATTAGCAAACCTATCCATGTCTCTTCGAACATGTGGCCCATAAATCCAAACCCTAGTAATAGTGTTGATCATCCTCATATTGGCAAAGTTAACATTGGTAAACATCCAATTGTGAGGCACAGAGATGTAGTCATGACCCGAGAGTAAAACGTTATTCATTCGAAGAACCTTAGTGATCAACACAACATAAGGCAAGCCTTCCTAAGACTTTTATTGCTACATCGATCCTCGTGCACTTGTGAGGCACCAATCATATGGCTTAAGTTCTTTTCAATTACTATGTTCTGTGTTAGTGGTGTCAGTTAGTGTTGATTAGTGCTCCTATTTTTAGTCTTTTAGTTACTAAAGTTGTGTTTGAATATGTGCTTTATTAATCCATAGAATGTGTGCATTCCTCCATTCTTTTTCTCTTCCTCTATAAAAATACTAACAACCACATATAAGTCTCTCACACACACCATAACTCTCCAATGTGAGACAATTACTATTCAAACTTCCATATCTAACAAATAGTTCTTGGATTTTCTAATTGAAATTCTAAGAAAAAAAATTAAGAAAGACATCTTCCGTTTTTAAAATTTTACATCTATAGTTCATACGACAAAAGAAATTTATGTTTTGGACATGAATTTCAATATCGACCTATCTTTTTCAAATACATATTTACATATATTTATTCATGTCGCGACCAGCAAAAGATTCCTCAATTTCTCTGTTATAATATTCCAATACTATTATTGAGATTGTTTTTTAAATTATGTAAACAAAAAAAAGTTCACATAATATCATGGCAAAATGCTATTAAAGCCAAAAAGAAAGAAAGAAAGAAAGACTATGTTTAGTGGAGAGAATTTCTTGAATCATTCACGCCCACAACATTTCGTTTTCCATTGCCTTTTCACAAGTATAAGAAATGCTATTACAACCAAAAAGAAAGAAAGAAAGAAAGAAAGAAAGAAAGGGGTTCATTTTTTTATTAAACAGAAACTCTGCCTCTTAGGTTTTCCAAAAGTTCAACAAAGAACTCACCACAAATGTCAGTTGTTTTTTGAAAATAAATGTCCTTGTTTCATAAATAATTCAGTTCATAGCTATTGTTGTTGAAACGACACAAATTTCAGTGTCTGGCTTGTTGGGCTTTTAGGTTCTTCCCTATATGGAGAAACTGAAAATTTTTGAGAGGTCTATTTTTTATAATCCCATTGTGTTTATTTCTTATGTTTCCAGAAGCCACATGAGGGTTTAGAGCGCAGCCACAACATTAACAAAATAGAGAATTTTATGTGACAGGAGCCAACAACGTCCAGTCTTTTGTAATTGACAGTTGGAGGTGTCACGACCCATTGCGGGCCCGTGACCGGTGTATGAGGCGAACCGTCTGTGGAAGTTCGGCTCATCTCGCACAAGCCTCAAAGAGAAAAACTTAACGAATTTATTTCTAACCAATTATAAAACCATTTGAAGAGTTTAATAAGTAGAAATCCAAACTTGTTTAAAACGTCAGGTTTAATAATAATAAACTTTTCAATAAATAATAAATCATTTTTAAATATCAAATAAATATACAATACATATACCCACAAGTAAATCGGTGTGGAGCTACTAACAAAGCAAATATTGAGCACGAACAAAAGGGCAATGACTGCAACTGCAGAATGCCTCACTAGATGTTTGAAGCATGGACCAAATGTTAGGATTTTCTATCCTTAAATTATTTCGGATTACATGTTATAGTCGTAGCACAACAAAAATATATAAGTTAGAAGACATAACCTATGTGTCTGAAGCTGCCATTTCACTCACTTGGAAATCCAAGCTGAATGGCCAAAACACGTACCACTGGTGGTCGGCTAATCTCGCTGACTAGGATACAAAGCTGAACAAATATACATATCAAGCATATACATATTAGCGACAAATCAACATGCAGTATTGTGGCAATACCAAATTCATGATATGCAAATGCAAGCGCAAACTCTCGAAGTCGACGAAAATTCAATCCGAATGATAATCAATCACTCTAAATCCAAAATTCAAAATCTTCGTAAAATTACATTCTGGTCCCCGACCAATGAAAAATTATGCTTTAGTCCTTGAAACTTGGCAAATTACAAATCACTCGTCAAAGTATCCTCAAATTATCAAATAGTCCTCAATTATTTCAGAATATTCAAATTACTCCAATATATACTCCAATATATACTCCAAATTGCATTTGGATCCCTAAAATACCAAATATCAAGTTTGGTCCTCAAATTGGAAATTATCCAAATAGTCCAACTCTCGATTCAACCGATCAAAATTGAAACCAATCATTCACATTGACTCTAATCGACCCCCTCAACTCAAATTTAGCCTCAGCTTCATCAAAACAACAATAGAATTGTCCAAATTTGTTCAAAACTGAATTGAACCCTAGCCCATTCAAGAACACATCAAATCTCATGAAACCGAGCTCAATCTATGTTCTCCTAACTTCATTCAAGCCTAATCTAGCATTCCCAAGCATCCATCATAACAGAATCAAACAAAAACTGAAACCCATTTGAAATTCGGCCAAAACCCTAACCCATACAGTACAACACCAAATCCTTCAAACCCAAGCTCAAATCATGTTCCCTTAACCTTGTTCAATCATAAATAAACAATGTATAACTCATACTCCAATAGAAATCATCACATTCAACCAAAACAATCAAAATTGGCATTATTCACCTCAACGAATGAAAATGTGATTCAATGCCAAAAATGAAGAAAGAAATGAGTTAGAAGCTTGATCTTACCTCAAGATATGATGCGGAACCAAGGAGAGGCAATGGGTGATGAAGAGGGAAGGTTTTGGAAGTGAAAATGGCATAGGAGAAGTGAAAATGACAAAGGAGGGTCGTGGTAAGGGGTATTTATAGAACCAACTGTCAAAATGTTGCATTGCACCCAAAAATACCCTGAAAATAGCTATTAACATGCATTACACAACCCTTAACACACACAGAAGGTATACGATGTGCTTTACATAATGTATAATGCACACAGATGGGCCTTCTGAAACCCAAAAAATTTCAGATATGTGTATAAAGCACGTTACAAAATCTATAATGCACACAGAGGGTATACAAAGTGTGTTGCATAACATACAGTGTGCATTGATGGCCTATATACTCACGGTTCATGCCCAGATGATGATCAACGTGCGTAGAACCTCCAACAACGTACGTAACATGACTCCAACTTGATCTATGCACGCAAATCTCCTCTTATAAGGCATTTCCAACTTAGATTCATCAACTCCAACACTTCTGGAACAATTATAACTCTCCAAACTTACACATCATCATGCTTAGACATTCTTCATCATCAAACATCATCTCAATCATCCCAAAGACCATTACGAACATTCAAGTTCGGGTCAGATTTGAGCGAAACAAATCAAGACTGGTTAGAATGCTACGAAAGCTATGTCACAAATAGAAGGGGCATTACATACTTCCCCCTTCAAAAGAAAATCGTCTTCAAATTTCAAAAAAAAAAACAAATCAAAGCTGATATCGAACCTAAGTCTCCAATCCGAAGTTGAATCTAAATTCCCGACCCAAATCCCCAAGGTGTGAATCGACACTCAACTTGGTCAAACTTAAAATCTCTTCAACCAACATCAATTCCAATCTCGAAGATATATCATCTTCAGAGTTCAACAGATAATCACTGTTATCAAACAATAAACCCAACAAAGCTCACACTCGCTCAAACTCAGAGCTGCATGAATGCAAAGGATGACGCAGACAATACAAAGTCAAAATTCATAGAACAAAACCATCAGATTCTTACCTAAAAGAAAGAAGAATCAAATAGGTGCGGATAGACATCCAGCGACCTAATAAAATGCTGCTTCTAAGTAACATTCAAAAATGGTCCCATCAAAGACTAAGTCCAATCATGTCAAATGATGACAACAAAATAGGGAACAAATCTGGATATACCAGAACGTACAAAGACATAAGGCAACAAAGAAACTATGCTCAAATCTCAAAGAATCAAATGGTAGAAGGTACAAACTCAAACGCTTTCCCAAAGATCAGATATGGTGGGTTCCAATACTCGAATCCACATGGGAAGCAAAACAAATGCAAATTAGAAAATATAGATCCAACTAGATCTGCATTCACAGAGGTCAAGAAAAAGTGGAACCAGTCCAAACGTCACTAACAAAGGTAGCATAAGCACTCCAGAAGTGATTCGCTAATACACAATTCTCGTGGTCGAATCAAATCAATTGATTATTCCATACATTCCCAAACGAACGAGGCCTGAAATCCATATTTCAAACCTAAGTTCTTAAATCCAAACATATGTCAAAATCTTAACCCCGCAATCGTGGAGAAACTACCTATCATTTCACATTCTTTTGCAAAGAATGATATCAAATCCGCAAAACCAAATCTCTTTAACAAAGATCATCTAAATTTGAATCACAAATCTCAAATTCAATTTATTTGCAATCAAGAACATCAAAGATGATACCACCTTTGTCACTAGCAATAATAGCAAGTCATATCACAAGTACTCCAAAGCACACATCATTTATATCCGATTATCACAATTCAATCAGGTCAGACTCGTAAGTCAATCTGCATACTCTTAATCGACTCCCGATCATATCAAAAATCATGATTACTTACCACATGAATCAATCTGTAAAT
Source organism: Flueggea neowawraea (assembly GCA_948243855.1). Classification (NCBI taxonomy): domain Eukaryota; kingdom Viridiplantae; phylum Streptophyta; class Magnoliopsida; order Malpighiales; family Phyllanthaceae; genus Flueggea; species Flueggea neowawraea. The sequence continues at coordinate 16,792 of CAODLS013693728.1, forward strand.
TGAATCCAAATTAATTCCCAAAGTTTTACTCGTAATTCCTTATCATTATCGTTTAACCTAAAACAAATCTATCGATCACCGAAATGATCATACCAATGATTGTTACCAGAAATCATCAAATGAATCAAAGAGATCACAAAAGTCATCACATGAATTTGTCATCAAATTATTAATTACATATCTCTTTAATCCTTACTATGGATACTTGTCTCTGAAGTCAAAGGAATCAACAAATGATTTTATCGCAAAATCGATAATTGCATATTACTTTTACCATTAGGCTATTTTACTAATCCATCCAGAATTAACATCTAATTATTCTATACTGAATATCCTCAAGATCAATAGGATCAAAATATCGATCGCGATACAATTCATTTATAGAACTGATTGACTTCCAAACAATAATTATTAAATCACCTCTCACATCGACAAGCAAATCCATAAATGGTTCATTTAACCATAGTCTTAGTACTTTAAAGCCTTAAGTACTCCAACTACTGTTTCATTCCAATTAACACCAAATAATGTTCATATCATGAGAAAACTAATCTCGGATCTCATCAAATCCGACACCAATAAACCACAAAATTATCTCGAAAACTTATCATCAATTATATTGGTGGACTAATATGCTATTTCGACAAAGTATCATACTTAGCAACATTGTTAAGCTTCTCCGCACTTAACAGTCTCATTGTACCATTTAATTTTCTGATATCGAAGCTCGAATCAGACTTGCAAAAAATTCTCAATAACATATCAAATAATTAATCTCTTATTTCTCAAATTCCGCAAATACCAAAATCCAAAAATACCATAATTTCGGTCTCACATAGCATGAATTCTTTGTCCACGCGACACATGCAATCTCAAATCGGCTTTATTCATTATTACCACCTTATAACGAATCAGACATTTCCTCAAGTTTCTCAAATTCTCCAAATTACAAATAAGTCGAATGCAACAACAATTCGATTCCAAACCAGTATGAACTCTTTGTTCACTTAACATAACAAATCTCAAACTTAATTGAGGTAACCTCAAATCACCCCATGTAACCTCAACTACAGACTTACAAATCTCGAATCAATTTATAGATTTACCACATGTCAAACTACAAATTCAACTCATATCCTCCTAGGAGAATAAGGGATCATAGACCAAATTACCCCTAATGAATGTCTTCCATCAAGTGCGCTACCAACTTAGAGTATCTACGAAAATTAGTGTCACAAGCAAAAATGTGGCACCAAAACCAAATAGAGATCAAATGACATATGGACAAGAGTTCAAATGACTAGGCGAATTCCTCATATCCGCCACAAAATGCTCTCAAAACATTTTCTTGCGGGCACGCTGAGACAACAACAAATGAGGTGATGCCTCAACCACCAAATAACTATGCGAACCGCTCAGGTTCGCTACAAAATGATCAACGGCCTTAGCGGCGGCCCAAATTGGCAACTCCAAACATGAATCCATATTAATGAATGCAACTGACAAATAGAATGCATATGCACAAATCAATATGTCGACCATTGCCACAATACCATAATAACACTCAGAATAGTATACAAAGGCAAATCAAAACGACTCAATCAAAGATACCTAGGCTCCACAACCGACCCAAACAATATGAAACCTAATGCTCTGATACCAGCTTTGTCACGAGCCATTGCGGGCCCGTGACCAGCATACGAGGCGAACCGTTTGTGGAAGCTCAGCCCATCTCGCAGAAGCCTTAAAGAGCAGAACTTAACGAAATTATTTCTAACCAGTTATAAAACCATTTGAAGAGTTTAATAAGTAGAAATCCAAACATGTTTAAAATGTAAGGTTTCATATAATAAACTTTTCAATAAATAATAAATCATTTTTAAATATCAAATAAATATACAATACGTATACCCACAAGTAAACCGGTGTGAAGCTACTAACAAAGCAAATACTGAGTCCGAACAAAAGGGCAATGACTGTAACTGTAGAATACCTCACTAGTTGTTGAAGGCAGAGAGATCGCAATCAACCAATATCACTGGCAAGTAAGAATACAGGAAAAATAGAAAGAAAAGAAAGGGGTAAGAACCATAGTGAGGAAACGACACTCCAGAGCGGCACTAGGCCTTATAAAAGTCGTTTTGAAAATAGTTTGAAAATATCACATGCAAATATAAGTGTATAAATGTATACATGCCAAATACAAAATAGTAGTTTCGAAATTCATTTTGAAATCGTTCGCAACCAAGGCAAACATCTAACGAGTAATCGTGCAAAATCTTTATTTTCAATTCAAATACACAAATCTCAAATATTCTTTTCAAAGTCATAATCGTAATTTATCAAGATATTTCTTTTCAAATTATGAAGCGCAAATATTAAAATAATTGTTTCAAATCAGATAACCCAATATCAACACTTTCAGTTTCAAATCACATAACACAAATATCAAAATATTTGGTTTCAATTGTCTCTCACCACTACGTGGACTCCGCTACTAATCAATATCACATCATGTGTCGGGCCAATGAACATAGCCACCAACATCCCTAGTAGCTAGAATTTCCAAAGTATTGGTATACCAAAGGTCACGTTTTACCCCCGCAATAGAGTTGTCCCAAATTATCTTAATTTTCATCGAAATAGTTTTTTCTCAAATTCAAATTCATATTAGTGGTTACACAACTGTCAAATCATGCAATAATTGATTTCATGAATCAATGCAAATAAATAAATAACTTTTATTTCAAAGAAATAAAAATTCCATAGAATCTTCATTTCGGACAAGCAAAACATTTTCCCTTCTCGCAAATCAAATACTCGCATCAGCGAAACATTTATTTCAAACGAAATCTCAAAATCCAAAACAGAGTGGTTATTAACAAAACTATAATAAATATCAAACATGATATTTATTTTAAAACCATCAAAATTCCAAAATCAAAGTATTTACAATACTTCATAGTTCAAATAACTTTCCAAAACAAATTTCATCATTTACCGAAATTTCTCAAAAATTTCTGAAAACAAATTCAATCAAACAAGTCCTCACATAGAACAAATTTTAGGATTTTCGATCCTCAAATTATTCTAGATTACATGTTATAGTCGTAGCACAACAAAACATATAAGTTAGAAGACACAACCTATGTGTCTGAAGCTGTCATTTCACTCACCTGAAAATCCAAGCTGAATGGCCAAACACGTACCACTGGTGGCCGGCTAATCTCGCTAACCAGGATATGAAGTTGAACAAATATACATATTAAACAGATACACATTAAAGACAAATTGACATGCAATAATATGGCAATACAAAATGCATGATTTGCAAATGCAAGTGCAGACTCTCGAAGTCGACAAAAATCCAATCCGAATGATAATCCATCACTCTAAATCCAAAATTCAAAATCTAAAATTATAGTTTGATCCCTGACCAATGTAAAATTACACTTTAGTCTTTGAGACTTGGCAAATTACAAATCAGTTGTCAAAGTATCCTCAGATTGTCAAATAGTCCTTAATTATCTCAGAATATTCAAATTACTCCAAATTGCATTAGGATCCCTAAAATACCAAATATCAAGTTTGGTCCTCAAATGACAAATTACCCAAATAATCCAACTCTCGATTGAACTGATCAAAATTGAAACCAATCATACACATTGACGCTAAGAGCATCAATCAAACACATGTACTCTTGGAATAGAGCTTTCATTTTCTTTGTATACATTTTGAAAGTGGGGGAAGGTTTTTTGTGAACCTAGAGAAAACAATATTGTATGGATTTAGAGGTTTGAGCTGGGAATCAACCTTGGGTAGGCTTTAGAGGCGTGAGCCGTAATCAAACTTGTTGGTTTTAGAGGTGTGAGACATAACCAACCTTTTTCGCTTTAGAGGTGTGAGTCGTAATCAACCTTGGTGTAAGACTTTATTGGATTAAGCCGGAATCAATCTTCATTATAGTGGAAATCTTAAGTGAGACTTAGGTAGTAGACATAGGCATGGTTGGCCGAACCACTATAAATCTTGGTGTTGTTTTCTTTCTCACTTCAACTCACTTTTGCTCTCCAAACTCAACCAAAGCATAGACCAAAATTCTCCAACAAGTGGTATCAGAGACATGTTTCATTCAAGAAGGTTTAACATCCTTGGAGCAAAGATCATATATCATTGGAGATGCCAACTTTGGTACAATCATTCCATCTTTTTCAATTCTCTTCATTTGTTGATTAATTGATATTTTTCTATTTAAATAGGAGGAGAAAAGAAGTTCTAAAAATTTTGCATCAATCATTTTTAATGGGAGGAGAAATGATGTTTTCAAAATATTTTAAATGATGCACAAATTGATTTTTAAAGGGGAAGTTAAAACCAAAAAGACTTATTTTTATGCATGAATTGTTTTTGATAGGGGGAGTGAAATTTTCAACATGATCACACATTGTTTATGATCCTAACCTCTTGACAAGGATGAAATCCTTGATCAAATTCATTGCATTTGATGTAGTCCTTTAAATTCTTCAAAGCTTTATCATCATCAAAAGGGGGAGATTGTTGGATCAAAGGTGATCAATATTAAGTTCTTTTTTATGTTTTGATGATAAGCAAAACATTTGACTTGAAGAGAAACAAGTTGGAAAGCTCGGAGTTTCAAAACAAGTATTGGAAGTCATTGAACGTGCCCACGCTTAAAGTGCGTCAAGCCCTGGAAGTCAGTTAAAGTACGTCGTGCCCACGCTTAACGTACGTTCTCTGGGTTAGAATTTCATAGCGTACGCTATGCCCAGGCTTAACGTACGTCATCTGCGTTGGATGATGATCAACATACGTTAGCATTTTATAACGTACGTGAAAGTGTTCCAGACAGCAGCACGCATCATTAATGCACTCCAACGGCTATATTCTATTCACCAATGGTCATATGGCTTAGAAAAGCTATAAATACATCAAAGAAAGGTATAAAAACATGCATGATCATATGGATTGAACTCCCAAAGATTTTCATCATTCCATCAACCCCAAAACACCACATTCAAGCTAGATAGAAGATCAAGAGCATCAATCAAACACATGTACTCTTAGCATAGAGCTTTCATTTTCTTTGTATACATTTTGAGAGTGGGGAAGGTTTGTTGTGAACCTAGAGAAAAAAACATTGTATGGCTTTAGAGCTTTGAGTCAGGAATCAACCTTGGGTAGGCTTTAGAGGTGTGAGTCGTAATCAACCTTGTTGGCTTTAGAGGTGTGAGCCATAATCAACCTTGTTTGCTTTAGAGGTGTGAGCCATAATCAACCTTGGTGTAAGGCTTTATTGGATTGAGCCGGAATCAATCTTCGTTATAGTGGAAAACCTAAGTGAAACTTAGGTAGTGGACTTAGGCATGGTTGGCCGAACCACTATAAATCTTGGGGCTGGTTTCTCTCTCACCTCAACTTGCTTTCGCTCTCCAAACTCAACCAAATCATAGACCAAAATTCTCCAACATCTAGCACCTTTTGTGATGGTCATTGGAAATTGACCAAGGTTCCCTAGTTGTGACGCAAGATAAGAAGTCTTCTAACTTATACTGGTTAAAAGCTTCAATTAATACTAGCCTCAATAATGCAGCTGAGAGTAGTAGCTCTTCAGAGCTATGGCATAGGAGGTTGAGTGATAGGGTGTCAAACCCACCAAAATAATATTAACCTGTTCAGAACAGTAAAATAAGTAAAGGGGTGAGCAGGGTCAATCCATAGAGACCGGTGAGAAATTGTTTAATTGCAAAAATAGAAAAATAAAATAAATTTGATTGAAATGAGAGTGAAACAAAAATTAAAAATAAGCAGAGATTAAAATTCACAAAACAAAATAAAATGACAGCATTAAATAAGAAGAATTCAATAATGATAAAAGGTTAGCCAATTATTTCTCCGTTCAATCCTTTTAGTTGATCACAAACACGAAAGATAAATATCAAGCCTTTGAATATACAGGGTTATAGTTAATGGTGACGCACTCAATTAACCAATCTCTTCTTACTTAATCGATAGCCCCAGGACGACCTGCAGATTATTTCCCTAACCACTAGACAACCTCCGGGATGCCCTAACAAGGTTTAATCTATGGCAGTAGTAAGAACAAAAGAGATCCCTATCCTAGCTAATGAAACCGGAAATTTTGTAATTAATTTAAACCAGATTATTCAGTTCCATAACAATGAACAATGTCCAACACATAAATTCACATTATTTGTTACCTAGATTAGGACTAATGTGGCACACTATCAATCCTAAAAAACAATATATCATTCAATCAATTAATTAACGGGCCCTTATCAATCAATCAACATGAACAATAATAAAAGAACTAAGGCATAAATACTCGAATCAATTAATAACAAGTAAAACAATAGTCTCACGACCTTGGAGGATCGAACTTTAGAAACACCTCAACTAGAATGAAGTTTAGTTACACATGATGAAGAGAGAAAGCCAAAAGATGAATAATGGAGCTATTGTTCAACGTGACAAAACATGGAAGAAGAAGCCAACAATAATAAAATGAGTATTTATAGGTGGCTCCTCCAAAAACCTAATCCTAATGTAAATAATAATGATAAAATAATAATAATAATGTAATTGTAGTTGTCCTAGATGTAAAACTAGGTTAAAAGCCTTCAACAACGTCCAGGAGGCTCAAATCCCGAGGCCTAACAGTGAAAATACGTGGCCCAATGCGGAATAAGTCAGCCCAGTCATCGTGTCCTCTACAGCATGGCCATGCTGAAGTGCAGTCCACACTGAAACACCCCAAAATGGCTCCAAATCCTTATATTTCACCAATATTTCACCAAAACCACCAAAGAAACTAAAAGACATAAAAACACACGAATAATAACAATTCACAAAGCAAAACTAACATAAAATGCAACATAAATTATGCATGAAATGCAACCTATCAAATCTCCCCACACTTGAATAATGATTGTCCTCAAGCATTCTATAACTTAAAACAACTAAGAATTTCAAATCCCAATAATTCTTTTTACCCCCACAAAGTGTTAAACACAAATCGATATGCATCGAATATGTTGGGTTTCTTATGCGAATAAACAACTTCAAACATACGCAGCGGAAAACAACAATATCATCACAAGAAACACCCAGGAGCACTGTATGTAACCATAATTAGATTAAGGTGGCTGAATATATGTACCTCAAAACTTGGTTGAATTGCTTTTCTCCAAAAGATGGAATTGTTGAATTGCTTCCTTGATTTGTGGCAAATATAATTGACTAGGGACTGCCAAAAGACGACTCCCCTCTACTCTCTCACACACACAAAAGATTGATGGTTAGGCAAATGTGTGCTAGCACTAAAAGAAACTCCTTTTCTTTCTTGAGAAATTCAGAATTTTTAAAGAGATGAAACAAAACAGATTTTTTCTCTCTCTTTTGGCTGGTGGCCGAACCTTAGACTAGCAAGGATAGTTTGAGAATCAAATTCTCTTCCTATTTATTATTAGGGTTTCGATTAAGGAAAGGAGGAAAGAAAATTGGAGTGTCGCACACCAAACCATAGCCGAACTTAGAGAATAAGTGAGAATCTAATTCCTTCCTTTTCTCAAATTAGGGTTTCGACAAAGGAGTATGGAAGGAGTAAAAAGGTGGCATCCACAAAGCCCTAGTCGAATTGTATGTGCAGCCCCTCCAAAAACCCTAGGCCAAAAATCTTTTCAAGTCCTACTTGAACAAGAATTTCTCCCTCTCCTTTTAAGTAATTAATTAAATCTTATTAATTACTCATTCTTCTTAATTAAAACCCCATAAGGCCGAATTCTTAATTGAGCCTAATGAGTGTGCTGAATTTCATCTTGGCCCATTTAATTATGTTTTAATCATCAACATAAATTAATGACTCGGCAAGCAAAACAGTCTTAGCCCTAACCTAGATCTTTATTGTGTGCGATCTTGTAGGTTCATTCAATGTTGACAATGAGCCTAAAATTAATTTAAAACCTATAAATCATAATTGGTCTCTAGCAAGACATTATGATTACCTAAATTGAAATGAATGTGAATTACAAATCAACATAACCTAATTACAATCTTATACAACCCTTTGCCTCTCGATATCAAAATTAGCATAAGACATGGAACGGGTCACCCTTATTTATGCTAAGACATTTCCTTGGTCTATAAGTAATCCTGACTAAGTCAAACAAATTATAACACTTATCACTTTGTTTGGGTGTAGCCACACACTATTCAGTTACACTAATCAAGTGGCTGGTGATATAT
>CAODLS013694529.1:0-11810 GCA_948243855.1 Flueggea neowawraea
CCATAAACAAACACAATTTAGCATAATTATTGAATGAACTATATCAAAATTTGAGATTCAGTTACTAATCCGTCAATTTTTATTTTAATTAACTAAAAAGCTTAAAATAAATTCAAGAGTACTAAAAAGAATATTATTCAAATCGAAAAAGAGATATACCTTCTCCCGCAAATCTGCATTTTCTTGCATTAGAATTTTCTCCTACGTTAAGGTAGAAGAAAATGTTAATATATTGAAAAAAAGAAATATAAGTTTGAAATTCAAAGAATTTACAAATGTATAAATTCATGCAGAAGAATTGTACCTCTTGCACTAGTTTGTCGATTTGTTCTCTGAATAATTGATTCTGCGTGCCAACACACAGAGTTAGCTCATTAGTTAGACCTCATTTCTTTGATTTCTGGCAATAGTGGTTTAATTCTGTGAAAATATTATTTTTTTATAACTTGTGACCATGAATTTTATTCCTCTAGAACTTATAAAAGTTGAAAAACCTTGCAAAAATACAATATATATATATATATATAATTCCTACTAATAAGAAACCATGAAAAAACGAAAATTGAGAAAGCTCAAATAGCTTCCGCAATATTAATGTTGCGCATGATATTTCGCTGCAAAATTTCAATGGCAGCATCTTTACTGTACCTCCATTAAAAATATTATGTTTTTTTTTGAAATCTTAAAAATATTATGTTTAATATACTATAAAAGTATATAACATGCAATAGTTGTTTGATTCTATTTTTTTACCTAAAAGATTCATATACCTTTTTTTTAATATAAGTAAAGATTAATATACCTTTCTTGCCCTAATTCTGGTTAAGCTTCGTTCCAACTGATTTTCTAGTTGTTGTAGCTCATTGATCGAAGATGTTTCCAAGCCGTCTCCTAATAGCTTTCTGCAAATATTTACATTAATTCTATTAATTAAAATTTTCGAAACCGAAAATCAGAGTAATAAAATTAAAAAGAAAACCTTGGTGGTGACTGGTACTGATCACTACGCACCGTTTAGAGACTTCAAGAAGCTCTATCTTCTTAGCCATACTGACTGTATCCTCTTTCACATGCTGCATGCCAATTCAAAGCATTCTTAACCCAAATTTTTCATATTATTATGACATGGAAATATTTGTTTCAGCATATAATGGTCTTCTTGCTTTAACCTATGTAACAGATAATTTAGGGAAAAAAAACTTATGTAGCATTTAGGAGCAGTATAATTTAGAGAATTTTTTTGGAAATTATCTGAAAATCGAAAGACAGAATTAAAAAACTAAAAATTCAACTATATCATCTTAATTTAAATTCAAAATTTTACTATTTATTGCAGCAAAAATTGAAACATCTTTCAAGCATGCACATAGTATGAAACACTTTACCCCTAAGGAGGGCCTCTTAATTAATTGTTCTATATAACATATCAAGAACCAATTATGTTTAAGCTAATAAATGTGGTGGTCATACAATTTCCTCTACATAGTATATTATTACACAAGGCACAATCTTAAAATAAGATATGCAGTTATTAAGCGTAGAGTAGAATCTTGTTTTCAGTTTCCTTCTCTCTATTAGAAAATGTGATGAAAATCAGATTTTGAATCTCATCTATTAGTTTAAAGTTTTTGATAGATTGGTTTCTGATATGGTATCAGAGCAACTTATCGTCAAATAATGTAAGTTCAAATCTCACTGCTATTAGTTATTAATTAATTAAATTGAATTAATTAAGAATAAGATAAAATAAAGTTTATGCAAGTTTCAAATCCAAGAAGCTTTCACTTGAGGGGACATGTTAAGAAATGTAGTTAAAACTAAATTATGTGGATCACCTATCAGTTTAAGCTTTTAGTTCAATTGGTTTCTGATACTCTCTTTATTATTTTTTTATAACAACTGAAGATTTAATTTTTCTTATTTAAAGAAAGATATGCATAACATTTTGGGCGTTAACTTAAGGGTTAATGATTTTTTTTTTAAAGTCAAACGCCCAAATGTACCCATAAAACTATGCATAGATGAAGCATATTTTGCCCGGAACTATATAAACGCATTCTGCAGGCTTCAGTAGAACATTTTTTAGACTCCCTAACAATGATATATATCAAAAGGCACAAGTCTAGTTTCTGCAAAGTTTTTTTTGTTTAGTTGTTACGGGACCCTTCCTCATATATCTTCACAAATAAACGTTTACTTAATTTGAACAAAATTAAGGAGTTTATAACCGCATGGAATATGATTATATTATTACATCTTTGAAAAAATTTCCAATTTAATTATGTATAAAAGGAAGAACATATATTTATATTAACCTCGTACATATAGTCATGTATACAAACCTGCAAGTTTTCTGATACGGGCTTGCCACTGATTCCTAGATCCTTGCATTTTTTCTGATACCTTTCTATTGTCTTGTTTATACTGAACGCATCTCCAAAGCAAAATAAAAAGAAAATAATCAGTACTCAGTGCGATGAAATACTTTCTGCTATTTTTTTTACTTTTCATGACCTTTTTTTTCCTTCTTTTTCATTCCTCAACCAAGTCTCTAAAACGGAACACAGAAAAAAAATGCTTCAAAGACAGAATAGTATGATGATCAATTAATTCTTCCATTTAACCTTATATGAAATCTGTTTGAAGTCTAAATCTGTTTGTTGAATAATATAGTCGTTTCAAAAATAGAGAAATCACTACTCAACATTCAATTGCATGCAAGTCAGCTCACTAAAAGTTTAATAAAAAACTTCATCCTATTCTCGAGGAAAGAAAATTTAATTTGCATGAATAGCGATATATTGATTTGTTGTGACATTTTTTTATAAGTCAAAATTTTATTGAAGAGTCTAAACCACCAAAACTTAGTAAATGAGAAAAATTACTTAACTTAATGTTTTCGCACAATTAAGGCTACGACATTAAGAGAGGAAAAAGTTCTGTTTAATATTACAAATTTAATCCAAAAAATTATAGCATGAGGACATCTATACACATCATTTCTGCTATAGGGAAACATCCCATCAATACACTTCAACCAAAAGACTACTTGAGAAATACATCTATCAACAAGCTCATTACTACAGACAAAGTCTCTGGATGAGTTTCTCCATTGTTCTAATGTCCTCTATTCGAACTGACTAGTATAGATGAGGTTTATTAAAACTAAAGTATTAATCACTAAAAATTTCAAGAGATGAAAAAATTCAATTTAATCTAAGAGGAAAGGCAAATAATTTTTTTTGGAGTTAGACGGTGGTAGTTGATTCTTTTTAGTAAAAGAAAAAAAAATATTTTTAATTTATTGTAAAAAATCGAATCAAAATTTTATAAACAAAGCACAAATTCGGCTGAGTATATGCATTAATTTCATGATTTTTTTTGCAGATTAAGTAATTAATTTGAAAGTGCTAAAAACTTTCGTATAAAAAATTATCAAGTGCGAAATCTAATGTTACCAACAATAAAGTATTCAAAAAAATTGAAAATTTGAAAGTTCGCAATAACACCTTAGTTCTCAATTCTTTTCTTTTTATAAGTAGTTTTCAGTAAAAATCCATCAAAGACAACTAACAAAAGTGAAAGGTTGAGTTTTTTTTTCTTTAGTTGCAAATCTAACATCCGTTAAATTCTATAGATTTTTTTAGTTGAATGAATATATTTTGATGTTTGTTCTTGGAAAATGATTCAATGATTGGTTCTATTATAAAGTCTTTCGTGTTTGGCCATCATGAGAGTGTTTTTGAGATTAGATGTATGTGAGGAATCAAGAAATGAAGAATGTGTTCATATTTTTCTCAAGATATAGAAAGTCTTATATATGGTGCTCAATGAAAATATCAAAGAACATCATGGTCTAATTTTAAAGAGTTTAATCAAAAGATTTGGTTTCATTGAATTAGGAAGTATATATCTGTGACACTTGATACAGTTCTAAATGAATTTAGTGACACTTTATTCATTTATCCATAATCCGTTACTTGCATAGCAAATAGAAGTCTTAGGAGGAGCTCTCAAAGTCCTAACTTTTATAAATCTTAAATAGTTTATGACAAACTTGCTTGTTTTATCATTAATGATTAGTTAAGGATTTAATTGGTTTGGTATGGGTTAAAGACCTGCTAAACCCATTAAGCATATCTGGTCAAATAACAGATAAGTCCAGTTCAAGTCCAAGTGCAGAAATGGAGGCAAACTCAAACTTGATGAAGCTCTTGATCTAGAAGACATTTAATTTAACATCTTACTTGATAAAGAATAAGATGAGGAAACTAAAGAGAGAGTGCTCCCTCACTTTATCATAATCTATTCTTCACTCTATAAATATTTTTTATGTTCATTTTAAAGTACATTTTTACTGCTTACCTACACTTAATAAAAACTCTGTCACTTTATCAACTCAAGTATTAAAGAATTTTTATGAGACCTATACTCTTTTTTGTCTTATGAAAGATTGAAAGTTCTCAAAGAGAATTCTTATCTCAACAATTAATTGTAGCTCTTTAGAGGCTACAATATTATTTAAAAATGAACTTTACTTTTTCGATTAAAGCGGTTATTATATATTGTCTTTAGTAATAACAAGTGCATTATTAAAAATTTTGGTCGTCATTTTGAGAAGTATGTTCATAAACTAAATACAAAAATTGATGCTTTATGAGATTTTACAAATGACATTTTCTTAGAACCAATAAGCAGTGCCTACAGTTTGAAAAACTCAACGAGCAGGATATGCCAGGATATGAGTTGTTATTGTGCCACTTCACTCGCATCTTTATAGACAAAACAATTCATCACTCCAATGTAAATAATTTTTTTAAAAATTTTTTGGCATGTGAAAATTTTATTAATATAGCTAAGCCATAAAGTAATAGTTTAGTGAACAAGGAAACCCCAAAATCCACTAGTTTAAATGAATTTTAAAATTTGGAGACTGATAATTGTGAGGTAAAAGACTCAAACTTGTTTCTAGCTCAACCAATTAATAAGATGTTTGTGTTCTAATAGTTAGCATATATGCTTAAAATGTTTGTGTACTAACATTTGAATCTAAAAAAAAATCAAGAAGCCCAACTTGTCTCTGCTAGGGTTTCCTTGGCTCTTCAATTTGGCGCCTACGCCGGCAGATTATGGGTTGAAAGACGAGGAAATCTTCCAAATCTCAAGCTTCTCTTGCTATTTCCATTAATGATGAGGCTATTCTGTCATCTCCCTCCTCACCGGTTCGCTCCCTAAGCAAGCAACCTTTGGGGAGTTTGCATCTGCCTTCGCAATTGATGTCTTCCCCAGGGATACATGAGGCTGTGTCAGCTTCGATTGACAATCTATGTGGTAAGGGTACACCTGTAGTGTCTAATTCTTCAGATCTGGCCCCTGGTAACGTTATGGCTAGCTCTGCTCCTTCTGGTGCTTTTGGTGGTCGGAAGTGGATGGTCTATTTGTAGATAACCGGGAAAGACATGCTCAAGGTTCGCTCAGGTACATTCCTCCTTCCTTAAGTAATGGTACTAGAGTTGCTCGTTTTACTCGACAGGAAGTTCTTTCGGAGGGAACGAAATGGTGTAATGCGATCGTTGGTAGTGTTTTTGGCATTATTCCTCGCTTTTCTATGATGCAAAGCTTTGCGCTTCAGCGATGGAAACCCTATGATTAACTTGTTCACTTGATCGCACCAAATGTCTCTCTTTAATTTCAAGGATGCGGAGGCTCAATCTAAGGTGCTTCACGGGGGTCCTTATGCTTTTCAATTGAGGCCTTTACTCCTGAAAGCCTGGACACCGTTAATGAACTTTGATCTTTGTAACACATCAAAGGTTTCGGTGTGGGTGAAATGTCCTATGCTTTCGCTCAAATTTTGGTATGTGGAGCTTCTCAGTAGAATTAGTAGTCTGTTAGGGACTCCTCTGTTTGCTGATCAATGCACTTTGAGGAAGGATAGGCTGAGCTATGCTAGATTATTAGTTGAGATGGACGTTGAAGGTCTGTTTCCTGAGTCTGTAGTGCTGGAGGATGATAAGGGCAACCAATTTACTCAGAAGGTTGAGTATGATTGGCGTCCTATGTTTTGTCCAGTTTGTAAAAGGGATGGGCACAGTGCTCTGCAATGTCCTAATAAGAAGGGTCCATGGAAGCAGGTATAGCAGGTTAAGCAGGTTCCAATTAGTGTCGCCCTGTAATCTGCTACAATTGATCCAAATCCCCCCTTTAGACTGCTTTGGTCCCTGAGTCTACAAGGATGGGGGTGCCCTGCCTTATGAGTGCTTTGGTTCTTGTGCCTGAGCGGACTGGTCCCTATTACAATGCCTGACACTGATGCTTGTCTAGAGGCTGGGTCGTCCACCTCCTTTCCTGCCGGTGTGAGTTGTGGCCCTATTATGTTGCCCCAGGTTATGGCTTCCCCAGTAATTCAATATTTTATATCTCATCTAGATGTTCTTGTGAGTAGTAAAGGGGTCGAGAAAAGGGTTGGGCGTCCCCCCAGCTCGATATAAATGATATCTACTTGGAACATTAGGGGGTTGAATGACCCCCACAAGCAATCAGTTGTGCATAAGTTGATTGCATATAATAGGATGTGGGTTGTTGGTATTGTGGAAACTAGAATGAGAGAGTCTAATAAGGATCGTACTTGGAAAAATCTAAAGCTTAACAATTGGTTTTTGTTGCATAATTATAGTGAAGCTCCTCTTGGCAGAATCTGGCTGATCTATAATCCAGCTATGGTTGCTATTTCACTGGTGAAGTGTACTGACCAACTACTGCACTGCTATGTAACTGGTACTGGCTTATCTTTCTTCTGGTCTATTATATATAGAGCTAATCTTGTTACTGCCAGATCTGCCTTGTGGTCAAAGACACAGGAGTTATATGCTTCGATCTCTTGCCCCTGGTTAGTTCGGGGTGATTTCAATGCTATTCTAAATGATAGTGAGCTTTTTGGTCGTAGTGTGGTTGATTCTACTCCTTGTGAAGATTTTTTTGATTGTATTGCTCAGTGCAGTCTCCAGGAATTACGTAAATTGGGATGTCATTTTACTTGGACTAATAATCAACTGGGAGATGCTCGTATATGGAGGAAACTCGACAGATGCTTAGCTAACCTGCATTGGCTAGACTCGTTTGGTAATTTTCATCACAATGCTTTACCAACAGGCATATCGGATCAATCCCCTTTGATTGTGAATTTGAGAATTACTTGTAACTCAGGGGTGAAGCCTTTTTGCTTTTTTGATATGTGGGTTTCTCATCCTGATTTCCTAACAATAGTGGAATTGGTGTGGTGTATTTTTGTGTTTGGTTGCATTATGTACTCAGTTTGGCGTCAGCTTATGATGTTGAAAAGAGAACTGAAGCTTTTAAATTCAGCTCATTTTGCTGATATCTCCGGTTGAGTTCTGCAATGTAAAACATTATTGAAAAATACACAAATTGCTTTACAATTATCTCCTCTAGATACATACCTTCTTGATGAGGAATGAGCTATCTATGGGGAGTATAAACAACTTCTTGCAGTTGAGGAACAATTTTATAAACAAAAGGCCAGGGAAATGTGGATTAAACTGGGTGACTCAAACACCAAATATTTTCATACCCTTGTGAAGTCTAGAAGGGCTCATAATAGAGTTACCTATCTCACACTTGAAGATGGGACTTGAGTAACTGAGCAATCTGACATTGCACAGGACATGATTGAATACTATAAAAATCTATTAGGCTCTGTTCAATCTAATAGATCGCATGCTGACCTTTACATTATGCATAGTGGCCCTCTTATAACCAATGATGATGCACTTTTATTGTGCTCTGAGGTTACTGATCAAGAAATCAAGGATGCTCTGTTGAGTATTGATAATGGAAAGGCCCCTGGTTTGGATGGATACAACAATAATTTTTTCAAGAGGAGTTGGTCTATTTTGGGGGACTGATGTTATCAAAGCAGCCAAGGATTTCTTTGTGACGGGGAAGCTGTTAACTCAGGTGAATTCTACTTCTCTCACAATTATTCCTAAAACCAGTATCCCTGAGACTTTGAATGATTTTCGACCAATATCTTGTTGCACTGTCATATACAAAATCATTATGAAGGTTATCTCATGTAGACTAAGTAAATCCTTCCTAGTTTAATCCATGTGAACCAATTTGCTTTTGTTGTTGGGCGTAGTATTATTGATAATATCCTTTTGGCTCATGAGATACTGAGAAATTATCATAGGAATAGCACTAAAATAGATTTTGCTTTCAAAATTGATCTCAGAAAGGCTTATGATTCTATCCATTGGGATTTTCTTGAGGAAGTATTATTGGGTTTTGCCTTTCCTTCAAAGTTTATCTCTTGGATTATGACATGCTTACGTACCTGCTCCTTTTCTTTTATGGTAAATGGGTTTGTGGAAGGCTATTTCAAGGGTAAATGTGGATTAAGGCAGGGGGATCCTATGTCTCCTTTGTTATTTGTGATCTATATGGAATACCTGTCTCGGGCATTTGATTCCAAATTGCCGGATTCTTTTCAATTCCATTCTGGTTGCAAGAAAACAAAGCTGGTTCATTTATCTTTTGTTGATGACATCCTTGTTTTTAGTAGTAGCCATTTCAAATCTATGCAAGCTATTCATCATGTACTTACTCATTTCTCAGTTGTTTCAGGCATGCAAATAAATGAGGGTAAGAGCTCTATTTTTTTCTCGGGTACCAATGATGAAATTAAGCATCAGCTACTTAATTTTATAAGGTTTAAAGAGGAGACGTTACCAGTTAAATACCTTGGTGTGCCCTTGATTTCTACTCGATTAAAAAGGAGCATTGTTCTAAGCTTTTAAATAAGATTGACTCCAAAATTAATTCTATGTCTGCTAAGCTGTTATCCTATGCTGGCAGACTTCAGTTAATCACCTCTGTGTTCAGAAGTGCGCAGGTGTATTGGTGTTCTATTTTCCTACTTCCTAAGTATGTCATTGTTGCCATTGATGCTAAATGTAGAGCTTTATTGTGGTTGGGTAAGGACTAGGGCTCTAAGAGCTTAGTCTCTTGGAAGTCGGTCTGCTTACCTAAAAATGAGGAGGCCTTGGTGTAAAAGATTTGCCGACTTGGAATAAAGCTAATGTGGGGAAAAAATATGGGATATCTTAACTTCAAAAACTTCCTTATGGGCCACTTGGATCATTTGTCAAAAATTTAGGCAGCTGAGCTTTTGGGGGATCACTAAACCTCTGGATTGCAGCTGAGCTTGGGGAATTTATTGTCTCTTTGAGGGGAGCTCAAGGATGGTTTCGAGTGCTCTTTGGGAGATGGACAATCCTTCTCTTTCTGGTTTGATTCGTGGTTTAAAGGTATGTCTATTATAGATGCTTTCCCTGGAATAAATATTAGAGATTCTGATATCCCAAAGAATGCGAAGATGGCTGATCTTTGGAAAGACTTGCATTGGTCACTTCCAGACCCCTTTGATGATTATATGGCAACTGCATGGCAGGAGATTTCTTCTTTGAATGCTCCTGCAGTCAGTCCGGATATAATCAAATGGAAGCGCAATTCTACTGGAGTTTATTCCATTAAAAGTGCTTGGAATGTCTTGAGATCTAAAGGTCCAAAAGTCATGTGGAGCAATCTGGTTTGGGGGCCTGATTCTGTGCCGAAATATAGCTTCATCTTGTGGCTGGCTCTGCAGAAAATACTGGCATTCAAAACCAGATTAATCCAATGGGCTCTATTAATGATGACTATTGTGTGTTCTGTCACACTAGTTCTGAAACTCTAGACCATTTATTTTTTTAGTGTATTTTTTCGCTAGTTGTGTGGCAAAACCTGCTTGTAAAATTCAGAATTTATAGAGATGTATTGCCTTAGAGAAGTGAAATCAGCTTGTTCTCTAGGAGAGCCGAGGGGAAATCACTTGTTTGCAGGGTTCGAAGAGTGTTGCTTGATGCTACTGTCTATTGGCTGTGGAAAACACAGAATGAGGTCATATTTCAGAAATCTCCTCCCTCTTCATAGCGGATTATATAGCTGGTCATGCATAGCATTATGGTTAAAGTACAACATAGTGATGCCTATGTATGTGTTTGATTTCTTTTTAGATAGTACATTGTGTTGAATGTTGTAGCTGTTTGGTTATTGCCATTGTTGTTGAGTATTCTTTGGTTTGGAGTGTAGTTTTTTAGGCTATGGTAGGTGCTTCCTGGTTTCTTGTACTGGTTTTCTCTTACCTCTCCGTCTAGATGCGAGTCAGAGCTCGGTAGGAGAAATTGGGAACGAAAATGGAAGTCTATCGTTCTTGTACATTGTATATTTTTTTGGTGTAAATACAAGTTCTGCTATTCTACCAAAAAAAAACATTTGAATCTCACAAAATGACACTTGTTAGAAATGTAAAAAATGTTTATATTCTAATATCACCACTTCATATATTTGTAAAGTGTTAATTTGCTGATACATTTTGGATAGCTTGCAAAAGTATTGATATATAGTTTGCTGTTTCTAATGTATGATCATGATCGAAGTTTTGCCTTGGATGACAAGCATGCTTTGTCCTCAACTAAATCCAATATAAATCTAGCATAAACCAGCATTTATTGTTGGAATATATCAATCAAACTCAAGCAGATCAGAATCAGAATATAAAATGCATGTCACATCCTATTTTTCAAGCATTCATGAACACATTTATTAATAAAGAAGATGCATGGGCTTTGTTTCCTGAAACACCTATTAGTTGTTTTTTTATTCGTTGCCTAAAAACCATAAACAAATGTTATGAAAGATGAAGTATATACCATGTAATTCTTATGTGTGTTTTTTCTTTGTTTGATAAATAAAAATATCATTGATAAAAGAGCCACCAAATCAGTGAATTATATTTTTGAGCACTTAAGGTCATGACATCATAACTCTGTCATTGTCTATATAATTAGAGAGAAACAGATGATTTGACAATAAATATAAGCTCATTTAAAGACTGATCAAAAGTAGAATAGGGTTATTTTGAGAAATGAACAATATGCATGGAAATAAAAATTTAAAAGTGGCTTTTACATGAACTTGACAATTAACATAAGCTCCTCTTTCAAAGTGTAGTAACCATATGCCAAGAATTCATCTAAAGTTGGAGAAATCATTAATTAAATGTCTTGTCCAAAGTTTTTGGGATAAATTTCTCTTACTGAAGTGGTCAATTTATAACCATTAAACTTTAACTTACTTTAGGTGACTACTTGTCAAAATCAAACATCATACACAACTTCACACTTGTAATATCAAGAACAAGAAACCTTTTTTAACCATTACATAGCTAGATGGTCACCTAGGAGAAAGCATGTGCGATTCTTTTCAGAAACAATATGCAAATATTGTTTACTTAAATATATATAAAAGACAGAAAACAATATAAAAAAGAACACAAAGTACCACCTCCAAGAGCATCTATGATGTTCCAGTCTATTTTGGACTTGATAAGATTGTCACATCAGTAATTTAGGCTGCCACATCAATAATTCACTAACCCTTAAGTCAACAAACCATCTTTCTCTAATGCACTAACATCCCATTGAAACTCACAATCATTTCACTCATTATTTTATTTATTTATAACATCTAAATTATAATAAAAAATATTTATTTAACATAAATATTTTGTGAGTTAATATTTGAATTAAAAATATTATTTTAAAAATTATAGTATATAATATTTATTAGTAATTATTATTTAATTGAATATTTAAAATAGTAATTTTAGTAGAATAAAATTTAATGGTTGATTGAATAAATATTTAAAATATAATTTAACTCAAAAATTAAAAATTAAGCATTAAAAA
>CAODLS013694732.1:0-15700 GCA_948243855.1 Flueggea neowawraea
CCTTTCCTTTCGCACTTCATTGATAATTGTAGTCCACTATATCCTCTTCTGCCACGAGTGCCTCTCTCTCTCTTTCTTCCCTCCCTCCTCTCTGCTTTGCTCACTGTTGCAATTTCGTGTTGAACGCAGGCTGAGAGAACGCAGAAGCAAGGACGGATGGTGATGTGTGCTACCGTTCTTGTTATCATGTGCTTTATCATGTTGGTTCTCCTGATCCTCAAGGAGATATTCTTGTGATTCATTAGTAAATAGATCTAAAAGTTCATCATTTCTGTAATATCATGGCCTTCTCTGCAACATTTAGAGCTTATCGATGACAACGGCATTGTCTTGCCTGCAAGAAGATTGCAAGAGTTCTAAGCTACCATAAAACATGTGCGACATTGTTCTCAAGTGTCAGTAAATCTTTTTTATGCCCCAAAATTTTTGTAGGGAAGAGTGGAGGAGGTCTTTTTTGTGTGAGGGTATGAATAGCAATAGAAAATGTATAGAACGGAAACTTCGGTGTTTTGTGTCCCCTTTGTGGACAGACTTACCATTTTATTCTTTTGATTTTACAGGGTGATTAGGCCTTTAGTGTTTCTTTCTATTTGTGTTATAGATCTATTCAAGTAATGAATAAGTGAGATGGTTCCTTTAAATGAAAAATAAATAAATTTGATCAAATTTTTATGTTTGAAATTAGGGGTTTTCATCGTGTTGACTCAATTAGTAACGTATTTTTTATTGAAAAAGGGTTGAATCTTTATCATATTGATATTTCATTTCAGACTTGACATTCCATTTTATCATACTAGTTTTTTTTTTCACTAGCGTTGTAAGTGAATTTTGTATTTATAAAAATAGTTTGAATTTATTTTAGACTATATAAGTAAATTAGTATTTAGTAAATAATAAAAAATGTGACGTTAAAAAAAAGTATTTCAAGTATGAGACACATTAATGGAAAATTACATAAAATTTTACATATAAAGGAAAAAAAATTAAACGATATTAGTGTGAATATACTTTATTATTTGATTTTATTCAACACAAAACATATTATAATTATGGTAAAAGAATTTTGTAAAAAACGTTCTTTGTAAATATTATCGTTGTTTTCGTTAGCTTATCATTTATAACGAGAATCTTTGTTGTATTCTTTAAGACGCATCTAGATAATACGACATATAGTTGTTCATGGGAGAAAATATATTATGGTAGATAAACATCAACATTTGTTATTGTTTGTCCTTACACCTTATTGATTGTCATTAAAAAACACAGATAAACTAAAAATTACTTTCTTTTAAATTGAAATGGATATCTCTCATTTTCTACCAGAGAAAGTAGAATTTTTGGTAACAATATTTCTTTCCCTTGGCCCATTGTAAATGTATTGTAAAGTTGTGTAACATCCTTGGAGTGAATACGTCTTTGTCAAGCCAATGGTCGCAATCCGCTTTATTTAAATAAAAAAATAGATTCTTGTTGCAATTTTAGCAAGAATAAAACCATGGATCCTCCTTATTAATAATTGTTAAAATTTTGTCTTTGAAACTGCACTCTAATTCCTATAAGAATATATATTTGAAAAGATTGTGTATATATTTAAAACAAATCATAGTAATTGCAACAAAAATCAATGCTCTTAATGATGATTACATAAATATATCTGGCACACATTATTGATAACCTGTCTCAAGTTCACTTGTTGGACTTTCCTTAATTCTCTTAGAATTTGAAAGAAAACTTATTTTTGTGTTTTTAACCAAGCATTCAAAAGCGTAAAACATGTTAATGGTATTAGTAAAACTTGTAGTAAATTTTTCATATTTTGGTGTGAAAAAACGATTATATTTAAGTCATTGTACCTATTGTACAACTCACCAACTTCTTCTATGATGGAGTTGACCATAATTGTTATTGTAACATTTGTGGACAATTGTAATTGCTCTAGAAGTTTCATTCTCGGTACCACCTACTCAAAGCCTCTTAATTACACGATCTAAATATTAAAATAAACATAATAATCATAATATAAAATACACAACACTTTTAAAAAAACATAAATATAAATTGTCTTACCAACAAAATTGAAATTATTTTCCTCATTTTTCAAATCATTCAATGAAATAAAATTATAACGTAAAATATCTATTCTGGTCTTCATTTCACTTTCATTTACCGTCTAAAAACAAGTCAGTGATAATTTAATTTTTTCATTTACATTGGCAAATGAATGATAAACCTTTTTTTACCACACCATTAGCAATGGTGTAAATGTTTTCTTTCGAAAAGGTCTCATCAAATTTGTCGACACCTTTATTGAACACTACTGCTTGTATATTCGTTCCCTACAATAAACATAAAAAATGAAGTTAGTAGATTAAATTAGTCTTCAAAATTCAAAATTAATCAATGTAAATAATACTAACCTCATTATCTACCAATATAAGTTTTTGTTGTTTCCTACTACCATTGTTAGTGGAATAATGTTATACCATTGCAAGACAAATAACCAGCTTGAATACACCATTCTTTTTTTTGATATTTCAAATTCTGTAACACGCTTAAATTGTGAGTTCTCAATAATGACTTTTAACATTTTGGAACCTCTATTCACAGTAAATTTAAAAATGAAAAATGGAAAAATTGAATATTTTGAATACATAGATATCTCAAATACACAGTGCATAAACACAAGTAAAGAAATATAAGAGGACATCCAAATCGGCTTTGCCAAAGAATTCAATTTTTTATTTTCCTGCAACAACAATGGTATGATATGAGATTCTTCTGGATGGTAAATAAAAGAAACTAAAATAAATAAATAAATGAATACAAAAAAGACATCAGAACTTATCACGAATAGTTCTCACGGATGCTTGCATGTTTATTATCTCACACAAAGGGTAAAACTCATAATTACATTAAGCACTTACAATACTCCCTACGATCCTTTTTTCAAGAGCATTCTTATCTTCATTATGTAATTAAACAATATGCAAAATTGAATAATTTAGCTCTTAACAAAGGACTTAGAAGTATTTATAAATTAAAAAGAGGGATAAAAGTATCCAAAATTTTTTTTTCCACATCTTGACATTTATATATGTTATGATTGTATGACTTAAAAGCCTCATATACATGACATAGATAATAAGGCACATATAGTTTTAAAGGGTACCAAAACTGGAAATGAACAAAACGTAATTAAAATGAAATCCTTCATTTGTAATTTAACATTTTTAAAAAATATACCAAACACAAGAATTTAAATTTAGAAATAAACTAGTGTAAGACCTCGGACGATGCTCCGGAACCATTAATATATTTTAATTTTTTTATAAATATTCAAGATTGTATAATTTAAATTTTAAAATTAAAATAAAATAATACAATTGTGAATCTCACATTAAATTTTGAGTTTTTCAATATAGTTTGCAAAATTCAATCTTTTAAACATAGTTTGAATATTTTTTTGTAACATATCAAAATTTTCAATACATACCTACTTTTAACTCTTAAAATCGTTCTGGGTGAAAACAAATTGAGGCAATTATAAGTCAATATGCTCTAATGTTCTCTTATTCTTTGCAATTTGGACTCTTAGTGTATTAAACGATAGATATTTTGTTATTGTCATATGAGCATATGGCTAGCAAGAGATATATTCAAATACCAAATAATAATACAAATTGAACACCCATAATTGTAGTGTGGAGCATCTAATACATAAGACCGATTCAACACTTGCTCTAATTATTAACCAAATATTGTAAGATTTTCTCCTATAGTTTATATAACCATTTAAAAGTTAGCATAATGATTGAAATTAATATAAAATAATTTTTTTAAAAATAGTATCAAAAAGATATTATTGTTAAGTTAACTTCATTTAAAAAATATTAAATTAAATATAATAGATTTGATTAAAAAAACTTAGATTTAATAAATCAAAATTACTCAAATTATTCTAATTAAAAATAATAACATTTATAATTATCTTTTACCCTTGAAATTTGTTAGCATATCTTCTTCAATCTTTCAGCTTTCTTCGTTATATTTTTGAACCCCTCAGCTTCGACAACTAATATTTCAATAACTAATTTAACGAATATTTTTAACGAACTCCACATCAAACTAAAAAAATATGAATGTTTATCATTTTGGTCTTTTGTATATAATTTTTTGGATATGTTTAACAATATTTTTTGCTGAGATTAAAGACTTACAACATGATAAAAAAACTTAAGTGACTTAATTAATATAACGTGTCAAAAAAATGGTCAAATGATGTATTACGCCAATTATCATTTATTGCATAATTGATAAAAATTTACATTGTGAAGGAGTAATTATTAAAAATATTAATGAAGCAAAAAGTTGATCTTCCATAAACCAAAATCATTCATTCATCTCTAATTGAAATATTAACAAATTCAACACACTTTACAATGACAATCAATTTGATTGTGAATTTATTAGTTCATAATACCAATTCTAGAAATTGCACTTATTTATGAAAATTAACTTTTAGGGACATTTGATAAATCAAAATTAATAAAAAATGTTGAAATATATCGGATAAAAACAATAGCAGTAATATAAAAAACAATATAATTTTTTTTAAAAAAGATATACATTGTTATGGTGAATATTAAATAATATGTGTACATATAGTATTTATTTTTAAAATGTGCAATGAAATTTTATTTTAAAAAAATTAGATTCATTCTTATATTTTAATTTTTTATTGTATATTTTATTAATTACCATATAAATTAGTTAATTGATATAAACGTCTAATGAAAACATATTAATTATTTTTTTATGACACATCTTTGTATGCCATATGTCATTTTAGTAAGACGTCAAATGTTGTTCATTTAGACTGACATATTTTAACATTTCAATGTATATATTCTGTTTTATATTAATATATATAGATTCTACAAAATTTTGTTGAATTCATTTATACCAAAAGTGTTAGTCTTAACATTCCATGCTGTCATCATACTGTATGACTAAAACTAGGTTATTTCACCCAATATATTTAACTACTTAACCCTAATTGATGGCATTGTCTCTGTCAACTAATATGTTGAGAAAAATGTGAAGTGTCTTCTCATAGATTTTTATAAGGGAATGAGATTGTTGGTTCTCTATATTTTCCAACCCCCTGCCTCCTCAATTTTCGTCTCTTCCTCTTTGAGTTGAAATATGCTTCGAAGATCTTCTAAACATACTGTAATAATGATGGGATTAGGGGAAACAAGGGGGTCGCAAAAGGGCTCTATACAACCCATCCCTACAATATATTGTGACACGAAAATCACAAATTAGCTATCACAAAAATTAATCACATTGTTCGAGTAACATTAAAAGTAAAACAAAAGAGTTATAAAGATGATTTTCCTTACACATGTGATCATGATTAACACCTAAAATTGCATACGAGATAACTATAACAACCTCTCTTTTAATGTCGACGTGAGACTGGATTTCGAGCAGTTTAATTAATGCATTAATAATATGATGAGCATCGATTACAGCTTGCAGCAATCTAGATTTTTAATCAAATTAATGAATAATTGAAGCAAAAGCAAATCAATTAGGAAAATAAAATTGACCAACAGGGTATTGTTGGTTACCCTAATCTCCTTATAAGCAATGACTTTACATATTATCTGACAAGCTACTAATATCATTGTTTATGAGCAACTTCCAGAGGCGAGGCATAGCTCAATGATCATTGTTGATGCACTGGACAGACTGAAACTCCAAAATATCAAAGTACTGAGGCAGTCGTATTGTTGCTTTAACACAAAAGACTCATCAATTACCTCGCCAACAACGTAGTTCTGACAAGCAGAGCAATGGTCAGCAATAGCCAGCAAGTCTAACACTGCCTGAGTGCCTGTTGACGATCACTCCGGTGAAAAACATCAAGCATCCGGATGAAAAAAGGCACTCCTCCTTGTTCAATCACAACCTTCAAATTGAGCAACGACCCATTTACAGAATTCTATAAAAAACATAAACAAAAGTTAATTAAATAAACACATAATTGATGCATCAAGCTCCATCAACTGCTTCATTGCAATAAACACGAATACATTCATCCATCAAGGAGATAAATAGCTATCAGAAGACAATATCGAGTATTATCATTTGTTGAGCATGTCGATACTAAGTTCAGACTAAGATAGACTTTGCCATCACAATAGTCTAAACGATGGTGGACCAAAAGCATCATGACTAGATTCTCCATATGGAACTTTTTTGGAATGCCATTGTAACCGAGGTTCACGCAAAAAGAAAATAAATGTTATAGTTAAAAAAAAAAAAAGAATTGATGATATAAAGATCCAATGAATGAAGAAACCTTCATGGTCGGATGGCACAATAGCCATGGTGCAAGAACTGGAAAGAGCATCTCTTAACAGCCATGGTAGAGTTTCATTTATAGAGTATTCATTGATAGCCTCCTAGTGAGGAGCAGAAGTCTCCTGGTGTCCTGCTCCCTTGAAAATGACTTGATTTTTCATGATTTGATTTCACGTTTCTTCTTGAAACTGTAAACTGTCAAATTACAATAACATGAAATGTTTTTCTTTCAAAACTTACAAAATGTTGTTTCAAAATTTTTGAAAGAAAGTTAATGTAAAACAATCTCAATCAATCAATTATTGATATTTATCTTTCAAAAATTTAATTGATTTCTTTGACTGGTTTTACATTAACTTTGTTTATCTACCTGTGAAACCCATTAGTTAATATATATAAACACAAGTCTCTATTTTCTGAAATTCCATCGGCTTTCCAATTCTAATCTCTAGGCACATGCTGCAGATCCACTTCTTCAAAATCATAAAGTAGTTTAATCAAGTAGTTTAGTCGCAGCAGTGAAGTAAGGGGCTAAAGCCAAGGAAAGCCACAACTTTGTCACTGGAAACCACCAGTGATTCCAGTTTCGTGCTATGATTGTATACTTAGCACCAGTGTGCAAGTAGTGAAGTCCTCTGGCTGCTCCAATTCAAAACTCAAATCTTAGCTTTCATGGAAGCTTTGGTTTTGTTATATTTTTGATATCCTGGCTTAGCAGTCTACTAGCAAATGCTTTCGTAGCTCAGTAGGTTAGAACACCCGTTTAGTAAGCGGGAGGCCTTGAGTTCGACTCTCAACGAAAGCAACATAGAAGACAACCAACATAGAAATGGATGGCTGTGTTATCTGAAATTTTATTGGAAAGAATTAAGAGTTAAATTACAATAAATTTTTTTCCTTTCACTTTCATGCTAAATTATGTCAACAAATAGTTAGAACATAATTTAGAATTAGCTTCAGTTCTTCTTCCTTGCACTGGACAAATCTGACGCAGTGAAAGATTCTTGAACTAGATCAGGAATTGACATTCTAAGTTTATGGGTCAGTCTCTGAAGAACCAACGACAACAGCCTCACGTCTGACATGGCTCTATGCGCTGATCCCATCAATGGAATTCTGAAGAACTCGCCGAGCGCTTGCAGCGTCTTTTTCGAAGGAACCTCTGATCCTTTCAACATTTCTGTTTCAAAGCATTATATTTTCATTCACTTGCTCCAATCTAATCATAGAAAATGCACACAAGAGACAACAAACAGGCATGCCAAAACCAATAGGCTTGTGGTTTCAAGGCATTTCACAACCCTCAAAAGTTGCCACGGGCATTGACAGAAAAACAAAAACAAGCATCGAAATAGGGAAGTCTAGGGAAGATACCAGATTTTATCCATCTCCGAGTCAGAGGCATTGTGTCTAGAAATCTCAAGTAAGGAGGTACATCGATGGAGCAACGGTTCAATTCATTTATCAAAAAAGGCGCATCAAATGAACGAGCATTGTGAGCCACAAGCAGTATAAAGCCACCAGGGTTTAGGCGACTACTCAGGAACTGCAAGAATATTGGCATCAGCTCTGCCATCCTACAAATCCAAAGCAAGTATTTACGTTAAAGCAAATATCTTGCAATTCTATCGATTAAATACTTCTACTAAACGAAGAAGAAATGCATTGCATGTATACGGAACCTGCAAGAAATCTAAAAAGAGAAATGTGGGTCATCCAAAATATTTCGGCCTATTTATACTACAGATAGGTAATATATATAAACATGAATATTATATTCTGGCCAACGACCGGCCATCTTTCTTATCAACTAATAAACAGGTAAATGATATTATAGCCAGACAAAAAAAAAGTCAGGAAAAGAAAATAACATAAGGAAACGAATAAATGAAACTAAATCTAATCATGAATGAAAGCTGCAGAATATAACTCGGGGAAATTAACAGCAACTTAAAAAACTCACGTTGGGACATCAGGTCTGCAGACCATATGCGTGGTAATGCCATGAACATACGAATTAGGAACACAGCGTTCGGGATTCACCAGGGACTGGAAAGTGCTATTTTTACCTCCGCTAAGATCTTGTGCAGCCAACTCTATGATTCGTTCTTTCTCTCTGCTATACCCCGTAGTCTCAATATCAAATACCATAACTGTCACAAGCTTTGTCAAGTCTTTGTTCTCAGCAATTGTTTGTTGAATATCACAGTATTGAAAATCTTGAAATCCTCTTACTTCAGTTTTACTAATGTTCAATGCAGCACTTGTAGATACAGTTTCACCCAAAACTTCATGTCTAATAATGGTTGATTTCCTGTTTTGAGTAATTTCACTTCTCCCTTCTCGTTTTGTACTAAGAGGTCTTCTAATGAACCTTCTACTGTATCCTCCCTCAAGCTCATTGGCTTTGGAGCTAAGCAGCGTATTGTTAGATTTGTATCCACATGTCCTATCTAAACTGTGGAAACTTTTCTGCCAGAAATTAGCCAAGGTGTGAATTCTGCATTTGGGAACTTGCAAAATTGAAAAGCACATGAGAACTGTCCTCATCCAACTCAAGAACCACAGCAGAGGGAGATTCTAGATCCTGTATTACTTTGCATAAAGAAATCGATTGGTGTAAGACCTGTTAAAGAGGAAAGAGCAGATTCAGATAACAAACTTCAAGAACACTTCCTTCCTGAAAAAAAGGCCATTGACTATGAGTTATGACCTATTATAAGGGCCAAGTCAAGTAGCGTTTACTTGTAACTAAGTGGGGCACTCAAATATGACCTATTATAAGAATATACTATGAACTATGCTATTCAGTTTTGAGCCAAGAGCGATCCTAAATCAAAATGATTAGAACCGAACCAAACTATGTTGCAATGGAAGTAACTTAACTGTGCTAAAAAAATTGTAGATTAGCAGCTCAATATGTCTGAATTATATTGCGCACACTACTATATCATAAATCAATCAGTGACATGACAACGAATAAGTTTCAAAGAATGTGCACCCAATATCAGAATGCCGATTAACCAGCACAAGATTAAAGCCTAAAAGAATCAGCATTAGTGAAAGTTCACAATTGTCAATAATGGTCAAGCCATATAAACCTTTTCGACAGATATCATAAGAAACACGGAAGATATTAGAGCAGAAAATCAGTCTGGACAGAATTATCCAAAACGAAAAGAAAGTGTTAGAATCAAATATCACATTGAACAAACATGCCACGACTATTAGCTGAATGCGGGGTCCTAAAGTCACAATCAACAGAAAAACATTAATAACTGAACTTCAATGGCGTAGGTCTCAAAATTTTAAACCAAACCTATCTTATTTTGCATTTAAACAACGCCAAACATGAAAAAGGAGGACTCTTTGCACTCTTACTTATCATTCCTCCTGAGAAACATTGACAACGTATATAACTCTACTGACAACATATAAGAATCGCACCAGCAAAATCAGATCAGAAACTTAATTTATCCCAATTCTCTATTACATTCATTATCTCAAATAAAAAACAAACTAGCAACCACGACCAAACGTTATTAACACAAACTCTATGTACCAGCAAAATGTATCTAATGTACCTATAATGATAAAATGAACAACCATCATAAATTCCCAAATCACAATGGA
Source organism: Flueggea neowawraea (assembly GCA_948243855.1). Classification (NCBI taxonomy): domain Eukaryota; kingdom Viridiplantae; phylum Streptophyta; class Magnoliopsida; order Malpighiales; family Phyllanthaceae; genus Flueggea; species Flueggea neowawraea. The sequence continues at coordinate 10,006 of CAODLS013694732.1, forward strand.
AAAACAACCCTTAAGGCATAATTAGAGCAACGTAGAAACAACCCATTTTGTAAAATAGTCCAAAAATCAAACTCATCATTCACTAACACGTAAAGATAAAAACTTTAACTGCCATCTTCGCCAATTCATGTTTTGAATTGGATTGAGAACCTTATACACAACAACCCATTTCGTCTCTCATTTGAGACATCCATTTCAATACACAACCAAACAAAGAGAGCAAAATTTAGAGAGAGAACGCATGCCTGAGGCACAGAGAGTAATTTGAAGAGGGAAGTGAAGCTGTTGTCTTTGAAGTTAAATTAACTGAACTAAAACTAAACAAAATCGATTCTTTATATAGAGAAAGAGAGAATTTTAGAGAGAGAAAGTGTGGGTAAGGATGATAATGTGGAGAGAGAAGGGATCAAAGAGGAAGGTGAAGTGTAAATGGAGGTATGAATCAATTTGGAAGAAAGTTTTTGAATGAGATTGATAAATGTTTTTACTTTTTATGACCCATAACTTCCGGATCTTTTTACAAGCCACGATCCATACTATTCGGATCCACTATTTTACTTGATCATCTCTTTTTTTTGGAAAAAATTATGATGGTCCCTGAAATTTTTCTATATCTCTCAGCCGGGCCCTACACTTTAAAAATTTGTCTCTTCTGTCTCTACCACTTAACTCAATATGTTTTACTTCACAGAAAAAATAAAAAGACAAATTTACCCCTAAATTTAAAATATATTTACCCTCTTTACCTCTTTTTCTCTCTCTTTCAATCCTGTTCTCTCTCTCTCTATCTTTCTTTCTTTCTCTCTATCGAAGTCTGTTGAAAATTCAGAAAAAAATTTCCTCATTTTCTATCACTTTCTTGCCAACCAAATGCCCTAAACAACTTCAGAAAATTAAATCAAAGAAAAATTAAGCAAAGAACCACTAAAATTAATTAGCATATCTCATTTCAAATCAAACTCAAATGCAAAAAGGTGCAAGCCAACAAATTCAATGTCTAACAAAATAGAATCATCAAAGCTAATAGATTCATCATTTCAGAATCAAACCCAAATGCAGAAAGGTGCAAGCCAACAAATTCAATTTCTAACAAAATAGAATCATCAAAGCTAACAGATTCATCTTCCATGAAAATAAAGCCATTAAACACAGCCATTACAAGTTACTCGATCTCCTTGCTCATTGGTCCGCTCACCCCTCTAACTTCCACTGGTGGTGACATTAGAGTTGGTCAAGGTCCAATCCTTGAGAAGAGATCAAACCCTCTTTTGGGTTTCAAAATCGAAACCGCCACCGCTTGCGACCATTACCACCGTGAGCTTCTCTCTCTGTTTCTCATTCTCTCACGCTCATTATCTCCGCAACGACCACCACCACTAAGAGCTTCTCTCTGTCTCTCACTCTATCACCGTTCAGGAAAAACAACGTCAGCCTATACATCGCCAGTCGAGATCGCTCCTCCGCATCTGCTTCGTTGTCTACCAGCTTCAAAGATCGTGGTGGTGATCAATTTCAATTACAAACAGAGACAAAATGCAACTTTCCTCTACTGTTCGAACACCACTACCATGATTTCTTGAGATATTAAGTTCTCGGGATGTTGCGGCGTCTTACCCTCCCACTGTTTGAAATTCTTCAAGTCCTCTTCCTGCAAGACAACACTGGACCATGAAAAAAGAATTCGAGTCTCATCGCATTATTTACAAAATGAGAAAGAGGTTGCAATGTTGATTGCAGACGGTTTGGAGAGAAAAGGAGAAAGAGATCGAGAGATTGTTGACTAGTGGGATTTTGTCTAACAAAATAAGAGATTGTTGACTACCCATTCATTGATTTTGAACCAGTGTGAGGAAGAGAGAGAGAGGAGGAGGAGGAGAGACGTGGAAGGTGGTGATGAAGCAACTTGAAGAAGGAATGGGTAGAGTGGGTTTGGGTTGGGTCTTTAGGTTGGGTTAAAATTTTTAGTTTTTGGTTTTGATTTTGGTAGTTGAATTTCGGGTTTACAAGGTGAGGAGGATGGATGGGTGGTTGGATATTTAGGGTTGGGTTGGGTTAAGTTTTTTGTTTTGGTTTTAGAATGTAGTTGGCTTAAAGTTTTGGTTTTTGTTTTGAAAGAGTTTAAGGGTATTTTTGTTATTATATTTTTTAAATTATTAGGCCTCATGTGCTTCGTCAATTTTTTTGACGTGACACGTTATGTTTGATTAACGGTGATAGACGGAGAGACTGGAGTAACAAATTTTCAAAATATAGAGACCAACTGAGAGATATAGCTAAACGTCAGGAACCGTCATAGCTTTTACCTTTTTATTTAAGAGGATCCTCTCATCTTTTATCTACTTAAGTTCGTGCTTTTTTCTTTTCTTTTCTTTTTGTTAGTAAACACCAATAAATTCTAATATTTGTCTCATCAAAATTTTGGAGAAAAAAAAATCTTGTGATAAAGTAGTCAAACATTTTTCTTTTTACTAATTTATTTAATATATTATCTACTCTATTTTACAATAATAATATTTTTTATTTTTAATGTCTTAAAATATAAGTATATTTTGTTTATTATATTTATTATTGCAAAGTTATAAATTTGTTCTTATTTATTTATTTTTAATTAATTTATTAATTACCAATACATTTAGTCAAATAATATAAATAAAAAAATTATAAAATTAAAAATTTTGACTACTAAAATTATCATTTGTAAATTATTGTAAAAAAAATTAATACATATTATTATGAGGCGAAAGGAATACTATTTAAATATATTACACATCTAAAATTGGATTTACCATGAGTTTGTTAGCAAATTAAAAGTTTATAAACCAAACACTATAAGAATAACAAATGGTGCTCTTTATAGTTAATGTATAAATAGAGAATATAATTATAAATTCTAAATATAGAGAGTAAAAAATTCATTTAACTCCAATACTACTATTTAATTCTACTATCAAAAATTATATAATAATAAATAAAATTGACAGAGATAAATGAATGTTTAAGAGAGAGTGAAGAAAGAAAAAACAAAATATATAAATTTTATTAATAACATGCAAAATAGAGTCATTTAGAATATCTATTTTTAACTAGTAAAATTCATTTTTTATTCTATTTTTAGAGATAAAAGAGTGGGCTGAAATAGAATTTTAATTGTCAATTATTAATAATAAAGAAAATTGTGAATTTAAAAAGAGTATTATTAAAGATACTCTTCTTCCAAATGCTATTAATCTCTTGGGTTTCTTTTTTTTTTATCATAATCTCTTGGGCTTCTTTTTAAAACGTAAAGAACGCTACTACTTTTCGACTTTGATGAAGAAACCACTACAAAAAAAAAACAAGCAAGTTGCAATGACTATCAAGTAATGAGACCAAATTGTTGTCGTAGAAGCAATTTTTTCAGAACAAAAATTGGTATCATCATTGGGGTCCTTAGCATATTCCAAATTGAATCACTTGTCTATCGATCGTGCACAAAAAGTCCAAAATGTTAACAATTGTTATGATTTGGATCTTAGCTTGATTATTCATAATTTCAAGGCTCAATGGACTTCCATGTCCAAAAAGGCCTACTGTTGACATTAACAATTTACAAATTCGGCTCTCTTTAATTAAAGCATCAATATTTATATATCACAAATTATTATATAAAATATAAATATTATAAAAATTAAATTCGTGTTAATCGTATTGTGTCCTGTTATCTCACAAAATCTTAATATCGTGTCAGAAATTGACAACTTTATGTTTGATTCAATCAATTCTGAGATCAACTCTTACTTCAATATCCGAATAACAAATTTAATCGCACAGGTTCCCGGTTGAGCGACCCGAGTGTGCCAAAAGAACTAGAAAACCATTAACCCAAAAAGTTATATTCAAAGAAGAAAACTAGAACAGAAGCTATCTTGACGAATAACAATAACAATTAATTAATAATTGATAAAACAATCTTGGACTAATTTTATATTTTCTCAAAATAAAAAAAAGGATTTGAATTAAATAAAAACAATTTGATGATTCAGAAGCTATCTTGCACCTAATTATGGAAATCATTTCTCATTCGGCGAAAAACAAACTACGAAGTGATATGCGGTTTGACCAGTTTTTCATATTTCTAATCATATATATTCTTCAATGGCAACTCTAGATTTTACTAACTAATGTACTAGGAGTTTATTGGTAATGCAATCAACTCTTACATTGAGGATCGAATTTACTAATCAATGTATTTATAGTTTATTGATATAAAAGTCAACTCTAACATTAAGAGATTGTGAGTTCGATATTTAGTGTAAGTAAATAAAAAGAAACTCCAGATTCTACTATTCTTGGAAGACATCAGAGAAATAGTGTCAAAATTGTCCAGAATATTGAGAAGGGAAACATGCATGATTGTTGATGCGGCCAAAAAAATGACTTGTCAAAGGCATGAGTAGATAAAAAGAGGCTGACAAAATATTAACAGAAAATTCTCAACAAAATCTTCATGTTTGTATAAAATAGAATAAGCAATGATAACTGATAATCCCAACATGTATCTCAAACAACTTCTTTTTCATTTGCCTTTGCAAATCATGCCAATCCTCAACAGCGCCGCAACTGGTAACTATCTCCGCCACCAACGCGATATTTAAGCGCTCTCAATCATGCGCGAACCGATCGTCAACTGCGAGGAGACGAGAGGCTTTACCGGATGTCTTGGCCGCGGCTCTCGCATCAGTCTCTGCCACTACAGCTTCTGCTTCAATGAAGAGGAGCATGAAATTGGCGGCTAGTTGCCAGGATCGTTCTGTAGGTGAGTTGAACAGTTTGTCCACGGGCAGCATTGGCATTGTCTCGTTAACTACATCTTCAGACTCGGACGACGTGGTGAGGATATAAGCGAAGACATAATTTGATAAAGGAAGTGGACAATGATGGATGGTTTTTCAGGAAGAATATTAGGCACTGGTTGCTACAACTAAATTTTATGTTCAGTCTCTATTGATTTTAATCGTGACTACACATCACACACAGCCACTATCATATCTATATGACGACCTCTATTGATTTGAGAACCAGATGCAAAAATTTTAGAACCAAACGCAAATTCACCAGGCGAGACAAAACAAAGCATTATTAGCAAGTAAAAAGTCAAACTAAGGGTCTTATTTGTTCAAATGATTTACCAAGTAAGTTCTAAGAAATTTACTTACTCACCCTTCTTAATTTAGTCCACCGAAAATTAAGAAAATATAGTAGTCGTCTTCCATATACTTCCTACATACTTTCTTTATGCACCAATCGACATTTGAGTTCCACAGAAATGATTAAATGCTATGGATGCCAAAGCAAATCAATACTAAGCTAAAACAAATAATTTGCAAAATAAGAGCTCTATTACCGGAACTTTCTATTTACATATAATCAAAACAGGGATGTCATTCTCTCCCCTATATCAATTTTCTTCCTTCTCTTTTCCAATTCAAGAAGAAAACATCATCCCAACAACAAAAGAAATCCATTTCATCATATTGTACAAGTAAAACTACTTCAAAATGTCAAAAAATATGTTAGAATCTTCTTGCAACTTTGACCCTCCTAATATGGCCATCTTTTTCATGCAAAAACAGAACCACAAGACAGAGCCATCAAAGAAAAAGCAGCCTGTTCTTCCTCTCGCAACTTCCTTCTCCTTTGACACCTTTGTTTCTTC
>CAODLS013695337.1:0-13306 GCA_948243855.1 Flueggea neowawraea
TCCTTCAGCATTCTCAGGATTCTTCAAAACTTCAGCTTCTAATGCTAGCACTGCTTCACTCAGAAGCCCTTTGCGGAATAATTCTTGACCTTCTTTCAAGGGATTAGGGTGACCAACATATGGATTCATATCGGAGAACACGTACACTCCCCTATCTGAAGCTGTTTGCTCATTTACAAACCTGTGAATTATTGCCACATATGCATTAACACTAAAAGAAAAAGAAAAAAAAAAAAGAAAATTCATTCTAGCAATTGCCATTACATCATTTGACAAAACAATTGACACTGGAAACAAAAATATAAGGTTACTGATATAATAAAGAAATAACCTTAAAAGTTTTCACAATGATATGATAATTCAAACATAGTTCTCATAGCATACAGAAGGATAGTTCTCTTGATCTGTTAGAAATAATTTGTAAGTAGAAGCTTGAACTTGAAACTGCACCATCAAAAACTTTAAAATTAATTAAAATGAATATAAATTTTTCATAGCATACAGGATATGATAATTCCAAACATAGTTTTCATAGCATACAGGAGGATAGATATCTTGATCTGTTAGAAATATTTTTTAAGCAGAAGCGTGAACTTGAAACTGCACTGTCAAAAACTTAAAATTTTTCAAAATGAATAAAACAATTTCTGCCCTCATGATTACTTATAATATTCCATAACCTGTCGAATTATTTAAAGAAATGAAGAACAAAATTAAAAAGTTGTCCTATAGCACAGGAATAAAAAGCTTTCAGACAAAGAAACAGAATGCTTGTGCACAATCTAATAGATGATGAAGGAAAATGGTAAGACATAATAAGGACCATTGATCAAATATGATATCATCAATGCTGTAAATTTGCCATAGAGAAGAGTCAGTTGTACTCACTTGTCATAGGCATTTGCCCAATTATCTTCTGAACTCTCCCCAAATGCACCTTCACCAACTTGCTGGCTAAATTCTTCTGCCCAGTCATTAACATTCAACTTTGAGAATTCATTTACCCATTGATCATCAACAGAGCTATTTAGCCCTCTTTCAGCAGCAAACTCATTTGCCCATTGATCAGGTCCATGAGAAATCTGAAACACAAATTTATAAATGAATGTTAATAAATATAAGCATAACAAGAAAAAGTAAGTACGCAATATACAACTTGTTCAACTAAATTACATAATAATTTTGATCAACTATGAAAAATTGTCTCAACTATGAAAAAATGAACAATGCATAAAAGTTGGTAATAGGTAAGTTCAATTTTACTGAAATATTTCTACATAGCTCTTTTAAAAATATTTGTGTCCAATTGATTTAGTTTAGCTTCCTCTTTGAACCACATAATCAATAAGCAGATAAAATTTTTTGTTTTTGCTTTCAGAAAATCTAAACATACCCCATCACGAGCATATTCATCAGCCCAAGAAGGACCAGCAGAATACTGTTGTTGATATTCTGTTGCCCAATCCCCAGGTGCAGACAATTGGGCTGGCTTGACTTGATTATCATCAATAATAAGTTCACCACGACTCATCTTTGACACAAATTGAAGAAATTTTGAATTCTGCATACCCCACGAAACAAGATGAATACTAAGTATAATTGGAAATGGAAAAAAAAGGAAATAAAAGATGAATGAATAACCCAATAAAATACTTTGCAAGTGAAAACTACAAAGTTTGAACATAATTACTTCAGCTGCACGAAATAAAATAAGCATCCGGATCAGTTTTCCTTATTTTTAAAAGGGGTTTGAAGTGAGAGGTTTGTAGCTCCCCCAATCGAGGAACTGTGGGGCGCTTTCGCGGGCTCCTCTCCCAAACCCATTTTTTACATCCACAAGGCTCGAACCTAAGACCTTGCTTAAGTGATCCAACGCCCTTCCCGCTGGATCAACCAGTGTTGGTCAGTTTTCCTTATTTAAGTACAATAAAATACAGAATAACCAAAGCGAATTTTCATCACAAACTAAATATAAGTAAGTCATGAAACATACATATTTCTGAACTTGGACCAATTTAACCAAATGCATGGCATATTTCAAAATTTTTATTGGATTTGAAGCAAACGAAAAAAGCCAATTATAGCACCTCAAAGTCAATAAAATATTACCTGACTGCACCTCATATTTAATATATAAGATACAATCATATCGACAAGACATGCTTTAATTTAACTAAGAAATTGTAAATGGTGGCACGAGAATACACATAATCTTGAGTAATGAAAACTAAAGCTACATTTTGACCAAATGATTGAATAATCACAAGGACTGGAAGTTACAGACTCAACATGCAGTTAAACAATTTTGTATTTTGGCATAAACAGATTGGGTCAAAATTGGATCAGCCCATTCAGGCAAAGATGTCATCTTCAGGTTGAGCAAGCATGTCTTGTGCTTATGACTTGCCATCCTGGATTGTAAGCACCAAAATGACTATTACTTTTCGAAGCTAAATATGTTTATAAAGAACAAGTTTCATCAACTGATAAGACAGATCTTTTTTTCCTTTTCAAATCATGAATTTTATTAACACTTGGCAAGTACAGGACACCACCCATCACTTTTGATCCAAAATGAATGTATCAGATTACTCCGATTTGCTCAAGCAAGCAAGCAATCTCCTCATCCTAAAATGCTTCCGAAAATTCTGATATAGGTGTTGTCCAGTGATTAAAGGGTAAACAGTTATACGAATAACAAGATAAGCATTAACACACACACACACACACTCCCACTCCAACAGCCACACCACACACAGAGACATATGCACATTGTTAATTGCACAGCTAATTTGTATTTTATAGACATTTGCAACTTAGAAACAAACGAAAGCAAATAACCTGTAATAAGAACATGCAAACCATATGGAAAGTGTAAGCAATAATAAAATACATAACCTGAAATTTAGGATCATTATTCTGAGATAATGTGTGAGCAAGCATACAAGTCTGTTCCATTGCAGCCAAGGATTCCATATTTGCACTTCTCATTTGACCAACTGATCCCAACCTTTGTTCCTATCACCATGTATAAATAAAATAGTAACACATTAATGAGATGTCCAATGACACATTGATGAGGAAGCATATGAAAAGCAAAACAACGCATCATTCACACAGCAAAACAAGTCCAAAGCAATAACCATCAAGATTAACATAGTGAAGCAATAAAAGACAGGATAATTTACTAAAGAAAAAACCCCACAAAAATCTTAAGCTAATAAAAGAACAATAAAGGCCAAATTGAAAAACTAAACAACTAAAACACTAGTGTTGTTTCAAGGAACAAAACTCAAAGATCAAAAAAACTATAGTGAAACAGTAAACACAGAATTATCAGCAGAAACTGAAAGCAAAGCAGGATGCAAAACATTAATATTGAATATTTATGCTCTAACAGCTTAAATTAGAAATCCCAGGCACGCATATATTCTAAAATTCCCACCTGCTCAAATTCAGATGCCCAGCCGTTTGCACCATGCTGGTGTTCAAATGAATGAGCCCATGCATCAGGATTGCCCCGATCTAACCTGTGTTGATTAAATTCCTCAGCCCATGCATCAGCAGGAGGGGGAGGTCTGAGAGTGTTTTGGGACTCATTCCAGTAATCCTCCAGTTCACGAAGTCTCCCTGGAAAAGGCCCTTTGGCTTGGGCATCATTGTCAATATCTAATGAAGACAGCAAGGCATTTACCTGGGGATATAGCCAAATCAAGTCATGCTTATAGTTGTTCTTAAAAGGTTAAGATTGAGTTGAGTACAAAACTGGAAATGGAAATGTAAATGAAATAATAACATAAATCAGTGGTTCGACAAAGAAAGAGCAATGAACCTGTGCATTAATAAAATCTTCACTCTCATCTGCAAAAAAATGCCTTGACATTATAGTACTCCGGTCACGTATGCATTTTTTGTCACCTTCAGACAATCCTAACATTGGAAGCGGGGTAGGACAAAAAGGGATTCCCCCATGGCTACTACCAACAAATGAGTGCAAAAAGTTTGACAACACTCTTTGGGGTGGTCCTACAATACATTAAGATAGAATATTTGCACCGAAAGATGTATTAGAATACTTTTCATGGTTTTATACTATGGTGCTTCCCCAAAACTGGACATAAAAAATGAAAGTGGTTCCATTTCTGCATTTGAACTGATAATCTGGATAGATACAGGCTTTTAAGGAAGATACTCTGAATTTTAATGACATTGTTATTGCTATGGCATTATACTGTAAATACAGGAACCTCACTTGCTTCCATTTATATCAAACATTTTCCCCATGCACAAAATCCAGCATGGTAATCCCCCAAAAGTTTTCTCTATCAAATTTTTGATTTCATATTTGCTAAAACTTCATCATTCAAATTCATTTAAATGAAATTTTCAATAGTTTTTGCCTCTCCTTCAATTTGCTTCTTTTAGCCCCAAGTAATTCTCCAGATAAAATTATGAAATCATCTTAGAAATTAACAGTTATAGCTTACCATCCAATGTTGGTTGAAGCTGCGGACCCATGTTGGCTGGAGGAGGAGCAACCTGAGGTTGTTGTATCTCATCCCAAGCATCTGCAAGCCCATTCTGATCTACAGCATGAAAACCACGAAGAAATTCCGAGCCCTAACAACAAAAATAATGTTAAAATTTCCATAACTCATAATAAAGCAACAGAATTTCAACAACTATCAACTCCACCAACAATAACATACCTGAGCATTTGGATAAGGAAACGCCTGATCAAACTCTGACCCGGGAAGAGCTCTCAAGTGGTCTTCAGGCCCCTGGTAAAACTGTTCACCAGAACTTGTAGCCGTCGATGTTGGGATTTCCTTCAGCCTTTCCTGCTTACAATAAAAGCTCAAAAGGTCCCAAATTAGAACATAAACCATTACAATTTTAAACTGCAACATACATCATGGATTATAAGTAATTAAAATTTAAATACACATAAAGCACACTCAACTCGCAGAATTTAAATTTTAGGTAGAATTACAAACTTTCTATGTCAAGCGAAATTAAATCATCTTAATAAATACAGCAGAATTCAAGTAAATCACACCAAACACAACCACAGAAACCCCCAAAAAAGCAAAATAATTAATCAGATCTTCATCTTTTTTTTGACAATGAAAACGAAATCAGAGCTGCAAAAGAGGAAACTGGGAGCAAAAACTAGAACAAAACAGAAAACTTCCGCCGATGTAATTGCAAGGACGAAGGGAAGAGAAGGGCAAACCTGGGTTTTCGAAGAAGAACCAAGAAGAGAGTTAGCGAGAGCTCCAAGAGGATTAGAAGACGAAGAATTGCCCGGAGCCGCACAAGCAGCTCCTCCGGTTACAAGCTCTCTCGCCATGTCTCCCTCTTGAAATTCAATATCAGAAAGAATTGAAATTCAAGAATTAAGGTTCAAAACAACGACGTAGACAAGCAGGTTGTTGAGAAGAAGGATTTGAACTGAAGTTGACAATGGAGAAGGGTGAGGAGGTTTTAGTTATCCTTCTGTTTTTTCTGGGAAGTAGCGCTGAGCTGAGACAAAATGATATGTGAGGTGTGATCAAATCGGTGCGCCGATGATGAAATAACTCCCTCCATATATTAATTAATTATTATTTATATAAATTTATGAAAAAAAATGTAGAAGGTGAAGGACAAAAATAAAATAAAAGAATGAATTAACTGAATAAAAGGGTATTGGATAATAGAATGGTAGCATTTCTGGTATTTCTATGTTTTGTGCACACATTTTTAGGCATGGTTCTCCATTAAAAAGAAAAAACGAAAAAAATGAGAATTATCAAAAATATCCCTAATGTTTGAGATATGTCATAAATAGTTCGTGGGGGTTTTAGAAATCTCTTCGTTTGATCCCTAAATTTTGTGGAAAGCTAGCTTGAGTGACTCATTGATAAAAAGTAGACGTTGTGATTCTTGTGAATGAGTCTACTGTAAAATTAATTCAAGTTCAGAGAGAAGTGCCGAAATATTCAAATAATTGAACCCAATGTATCACATAGGTCTATCTTTTATGAGTACGTAGTTTATGAATTATAATCTCTATGAACCAGTAGTAGCATATGCGAGAAAAAAGAGAAGAACTATCGATAACATATAGAGAATAGATCAAGATCAACATCTTTAATCACAAAAGCATAATGGAGACAAATTTTAAGGTGAACTCTCTAGTTTTCATCGTGGTCTCTATAGTTGGGGAATTGACCCCTTGTTCCCTGGACCTTTATTTTATTAGTTTTTTTTTTCTTTTTTTGACATGTCACATCATATTTACTGATACGATACATCATCTTATTTGTATTTAAATTTTAAAAATTAATTTACCTCTTTTATCTATTCTACTCTTATTATTTCCTTCCTTTTTACTCTCCTCTCCCTTCTCTCTCTTCTCATTACCTCCATTACCACCACCTCTCTTTCAATATCTAGAATTATTGGAAATCAGGTCGGGTCGCCCACGATAGGTCGACCTGAACCCAAAACAAAATTAACCACTACACAACAATTGCAAAATGCAACTGCACCGAAAGTTTTGGGCAACTCCTCAATGTTATGCCATTTTTGATACGTGATATAAAGGACTAAAATAAACTGAGGAAAACAGATGAAACATCTCTGTAACAAAATAAATTAAGGAATACTTCAAAAGTCAGAACAAAAGTTTGTGAAAGTCGGAGGCAAATTGGTCATTTGGATTGTGAAAAGTAGATTATAATTTTCATATTTCGATCCTGAATCTAGAGAGACCACTTAAAGTTCATTAATTTACTTAATTCACAACATTTTGCATTGGTATTAGAGACATCAAAAGTAATATCCATTATCTGGTTGAAATTTTGTTGAATTTACTTTGTTCTTGCACCATATTTGCAGTGATGAATTGATGTTTTTATGGTTAACTTTTGTCCTTATATTGTGTGAATTTCTCTACATATTTGATACGGAATTGAAGTATGTTATGTCAACTTTACAAGAATCAAACGGATCAGAATTTGCTTTGTATAGACAAAGCTATGAATGTGCAAAGTTCTGATGTTGAAATAGTTCAAATTTTGGAAAATTCTCTTCATTGCAAGTTGATGATTTTATATCTTTGAGATGAATGTTTGTTACGATTTCATACATTTAAGCATTCAAATAATATATGTATTGAAAATAGGAAATGTGAACTTTCCAACTAAGCAAATGGAATCGAATTTGAATATCTTTTGATTAAGATATGAGAGTGCAAACATTGAAAGTTGATCACTATAAATTTTCTGAGTTATTGTGAAGAACACTAATAACAAAAATACAATTATAAACTTAAAAAATTTATTTAACACAGTTTTTAAGGTCCAAAATTTCCATAAAAATTATCTCCAGAAATATAATGAAATACACAAATTATTGATGAATTAAAATATTTTTTTTTTGGAAATTTTAATATTTAGTACAAAGTTTCCAAATATGAAGAGAAAATAATTTGTAATAAATATTTCAGAAGATTAAAAATTTATGAAAATTTCCGAAGGATTCAAGAAATATATAATAAACATGGGAAAGGCTCAGAATATTTGTTTTTTAACATATGTAATATATTTGAATTATTATTCAAATATTATTGAAGAATCATTTATAATTATTCTGGTGTGAAATAAATTATGAGAATATTTTTTAAAAATTTATAAGTAAGTGCATTAATTTTATAATATTCAAAAATATTTTTTAACATATATAAAATTTATTTAGTTTATTACTCAAAAAAATAAAATATTATATAATAATTTCTTGAATTAAATTAATTCTAAGAAAATTCTCAAAAATAATTTATGCAATACTCAAGTGTGGTCCATGTTACAGAATAAATTTGCAAATAATTCAAAAAAATTAATTATGAGTTGATGATTTTTTATAGATTTAAAATAATTAAACACTAATATAATATTTGTTTCCTTATTTTTCCTTAAGGGAATATGGCGTGCATTTCAAGGAAGCATAGAATTCACGGAGAAAGTGATTGATGGCAATCAAGGTGCACATAAAATTACAGGAAAATGGTTCTCATATGTGTGGGAAGAGCTTAAGATTTATCGGTGGTTATTTGAGACATCCAAACCAAGCCCAATTTTCTGCATATAAGAGAGCACTTGGAAATTATACCATGGACCCGAGCCACACTATTATTGAGCATTGCAAAGTAGTCAATGAGCTAATTCAAAAACAATGTTCGTTGGGTATGAATTTACCGAAGGAGAGAAAATACACGCTCTTTGGGAAACACTTACCCCAAACCTCAAGTAACAATTTTTCAACTATGGAATTATGATCTTAAGTATGAAATTTTCGCACCAAGAATAATGAACTATGATGATTTAGTATATGAGTTCATCGAGAGAGTCACATGGAATGGAATTTCAAAATCCATATCTTTGTCCACCAACACATCAATTCGCACTTCTAGAATTCCAATTCAAGACAAGCCCTAGCTCACCAAAATGCTTCCTGATATCTTGATCGGGAAAATTTTGAAAACTCAATCCCTCGAATTAGAAAATTCTATAAATATATAGATGAAGATTGATCTTACTATGATATGTGTTTATTGGATGTTTTGTGTAGTTTCTTGTTTTCTCTTGGTATGTTCATTTGTCTATTAGTTTAAGTATGAACATAGATATATTTCTAAATACGAAGCAACTTGAATTAGAAATTATTAAATATGTTGTTGCTTCATGTTCTTGGGATTATTTAAATTATGAATTATGAATATGTCGCAATTTTTGAATTTAATTATTAAAATTACACATTTAAATATAGACAGGGATGAAGTCAGGTGGGGGTGGCCAAGAGTACCCATATACCCCCTCTACCTCCACTGCCGATGAGATTTGTCCCCTTCCCCCACTGCAACAACTCCTGCCAAAGTGAACCTCCCAATTTGTTTTTTTTTTTTGTTTTAAACCATGCGAAACAACATCGTTTCGCCTTGGTTTAAAATAAACAAAATTATTGCTTTAGCGAACGACAAGTCGTTCGTCCACGAATGACTTGTCATTCGCTAAGGCAAGTTTTTTTTAAAAAATGTAGCAACAGGAGTCCCTGGCCAAATTTCACTCTATCTTTTCGACCCACATCCCCTCTCATTGTTCTTTTCTTCTTCGCCATTGCCACTGCCACTGCGTATCCTTGTCATCGGTAAGCTTTTTGCCTTTCTCCTTTCAAGTTTAACTCAGTTAATTAGATTTAGGGTTTGAAATTGATGATCCCCACTCCCCATATTTTCTATGTTAGGTCGTGAGCAGTCTGCCACTATAATATCCCACGCGTTTCAGTTAGAATTCATGTAGCTTTCAGATCTAGTTTGATTTGATCTTTGAAATAATTGGAGTATTGATTGATGAAATATTTAAGGATGTTTTAGAGTGTTTGGAGTCTTTGATTGTTGGTGGAATTCATTTGAGTTAGAAGGAGAAATGAAAGAAGTGATGTTGGTGAAAATGAGGCACGAAACGCGCATTTAAACGCGAAACCCGCGTCTCATGTGCTGGTTTGGCGACGTGTCATTCAATTGTTGTCGTCTGAGGAGAAAAAATGTAGTCTGGAGAGAGACGCACATCTCATCCCCTTGCATGCGCTTCTCTCCCCCTAAACACTCCAAAAACGGTGCGTTTTGACTCCTCTGCTCTTTAAAACCTACAAACATGATTCCTCTTCGGCCTCACTCATTTTCTTCACATTTTCTCACCTCAAATCAGTATAAATCGCTCTCTCTTTACCCCTCATTGGATCTAAAACACTTCTTGGCATAAGAACAACATTCCAACTTCATTTTTCTTCCATTTTTTGCACATTATTTTGCTAGGAAGCATGAAGAACAAAAATGGGTTATTTGGAGCTAGGTTTTGGATTTGAGCTTGTTTATTGTGAGTTTAGGTTATATTTTTGTTGTTTATTCATGTATCTATCATGGGAGAGGCCAAATTTGTGTATGGTTTGGTGTTTTGGAGACAAATGGATGTGGGATTGATTTTGCATATTGTAATTTCAGATTTTTTAGGGAAAATGTAGGTTTCTAAAGTTGGTTGATGAAATGGTTGTTAGCTTCATGTTTAAGGGAATAATTAGAGTCAATGTGGGTAGGTTAGAAGGTTGGGTTTCGGTAGGTTCAAGATTTGGGACGTTTTGGTATAGTTTTCTGCCGAAAGGACTGATATTATAATTTTACATAATTTTGAACTATTTGAGGTTCATTTCTGATATTTTGAGTATTGGGGATTGATTTGCAATTTCTGAGAGTTAGAGGACTAATTTGGGGATTCAGACACTAGTAATTCTAGAATACTTCAAGGACTATTTTATAATTTGCCAAGTATTAGGGACTAAAATGTAATTTTTTATATGTCAAGGACCATACTGTAATTTTATGTAGATTCCAAATTTTGGGACAAGAACGATAGAATCTTATTAGAAATGGGCTTTGGGCGTCTGAGCATTTGAATTTGCATATGCATCTGCACGCATTTTGGTACATCCACAGTACCAGTAATTCATTTGATCTGTTTCTGATATACTTTGGGAATTCTAACTATTGTTACCGGTATTATTGCTAACGTTTGTGTGCATGTTGTTTGTTTTGTTTGTCAATGTTTTCGAAATGATTTTCGAAAAAGCTATTACTTATATAGCATGTATATATATGTATACTTATCTATACCTATATGTGGTATCTTTGAATTGTTTTCAAAACAGTCTTTATGAGCCCCGTCTGAGGCGTTTTAGAGTGTTATCCATCACTGGGTCCTTACCCCTTTCTTTTCTCTGTTTATTTTCGCTAATATCTTTCAGGTGATTCTTTGGTTCTCGACAACTCTTTGGCATCCAGATACTCGGTGAGGTGCTCCATTAGATAGTGGTTGCCCTTTTGATTGGGCCCTGATTTTTATGTTTTGGTTAGATATTCCATACCGGGTATATGTGGGTTATGGTTGTATTTGAGTATTTTGATGTAACAATTCGTTTAAATTCGATTTGATTGTTGATTTATTGATGATTAAAGTTTGTGTATTTAGATCTTTGGAGACTTGATTTGGATGTTATGTAATGAATATTTTGGAGTGACTTAAAATTTATTGATGGCATTTAAAACAAAAAAAGGTGAGTTTCGGTTTGGTTATCATTGGTTCGGTTCACTAATTTGGTCACTGGTTTGACCGGTTTGGTTGAGTCATAGTGAGTTGGCTTGATTTATTTTTGTGAAATGGTTTGGGTTTTATGGGTGTCTGAAAATTTGATTTGTGGGTTTGGTTGGACTCTTTTTATGGACTGGTTTTGCTGAGTTTGTTGTGTTTGGCTAGTTCGGTTTGAGCTGGTTCGGTTTGAACTGGTTCGGTTTTGGTCTATGGGGTTTTCACTGGGTCGGTTTGGTTTGACTGGTCGGTCAAATGGGTTCGGTTTTGACTGCACCTTCTTTAAAAACTAGCAACCCGATTCCCCACTTCATTTCTTTCATTTCAAACACATTCTTCCTTCATTTCATCACTCTTAAAACCCAGCACGCCCCTTCCATCTATTTTCTTTGATTTCCATCCATTCCTTTTGTGTTTCAAGGTAAGGTATCCTCCATTCTCCATTTCTTTCATTGATTTTTCATGTTGTTCATTGGTTTATGGGTTTTGGTTGGTGGATGTTGGTAAAGGCTTAAACTTTATGGATGTTTTGTATGATTGATGATTGATTTTGAAGGTTTGAGGATGGATTTGAAGGTTTGGATGATTGGGTTGGTGATTAGGAAGTGTTTTAGCATCAAAGGAAAGGTTTTTATGAAGTTTTGGTGGATTTTGTAATTGGGTTTGATGTATGTACGGGTTTCCTTGGAAAATATGGAATATTTGGGTTGTTTATTGATTGATCTATGGTTTTGAAGGTTGATTTATGTTAGTAATGTATGATTTGAGCTTGGGTTTTATTTGGATTGGACTAAATGTGGTGTTTTCTATCACAGTTAATTTGAATCCAAATTTTTAAGATGAACGATTAGATTTTAATGTTGATTTTGATGGAATTAGTGATGGATTTTGATGGCTTACGTTGGTTGAGCGTAAGAATGTATGGGTTTGTGTTTGATTTTGGAGATTGAAGAGATTTAATTGGATTTGAATCAAATGGGCTTATGGTTGGATGAACAATGATGGCCCCTTGGTGTTAATACAATTATTTAGTGAAATTAATGAATGAATATCATAAATAAAAATGATTGGTATAGTTGGAAATGGTTGAAAATGAGCGGAACGGATTTAGGGACTATTCGGGTAATTTGTCTATAGAGGACACAAAATGATATTTGATAGTTGGCGACTAGAATTGAATTTTGAATTATTTGGAGGGCTAATTTGTCTACTTTGAGAATTTTGAGGATTAATATATGCTTTTGGGGTGTTAAGGATTATTTTATGAATTCGACATATTTTGAAGACTAGTTCATAATTTTTCAAAATTCGGAGACCAAAGTGTAATTTTGCACTGAGGTGTAATATTTGATTTATTTTGTTAGACTTTGGTCCGAAAAGAGTTTTTGGGGTTTGTTCAAATGTTTGAGTATGCATATGCATGTGCATGTATTTCAATACAACCACAGTACCATATTTGATTTTGTTTTTTATATGTGTATTCCAGTTCTGCTTGGTTTCAGAGGAGATCAGTTATTCACCGGTGGACCGCGATTTGAATTATTTGTTTGGCGTTCAGGTGAGTGAAATGACATCTTCAGACACATAGGTTGTGTCTTCTAAGTTATATTGTTTTTTCCGTGTCTGGAAATTAGCATGTAATATGTAATTAATAAAGGATAGGAAATCCTAAAATTTGAATTACATGAAAACCTCTACTGTAAAATTCTGTTGCATATTTTCTGATATTTTGAAATAGTTTTGTATTTCAAAACAAACGTTTTTGGATGATCTAAGTATTTTGATCAATAACAATAAAATATTTTCTGTAAATGATATTTTTTGAAATTGTACTTCTTAGAAAAGAAGATTTGTTTTGGCTTCTGAATTTGGCTTTATTTTTGAAAGGAATTATATATTCATGTATATACATATTTTGGAAATATTTACATTCTTTGAAATATGTAACACCCATACCTATATAACATATATTTACTTAACTTGGTAACATATAACAGCATTTGCATATATATATCAACGAGATTACAGCAAGTACAATTTACCAACACAAATATGACTGAACTATTAAAATT
The DNA here is from genome assembly GCA_948243855.1 of Flueggea neowawraea. Classification (NCBI taxonomy): domain Eukaryota; kingdom Viridiplantae; phylum Streptophyta; class Magnoliopsida; order Malpighiales; family Phyllanthaceae; genus Flueggea; species Flueggea neowawraea. Next base: position 13,253 of record CAODLS013695337.1, read on the forward strand.
CATCAAAATGTAATATACAACATATACTACAACTCAAGTCTAGCAGACTTGGTA
>CAODLS013697100.1:0-13021 GCA_948243855.1 Flueggea neowawraea
TAGTGTGAGAGCATGGGAGCAGTGGAGAAGAAGCTGAAAGACATGGAAATAAAATACGTGAGAGCAATGGTGGAGGAAGGAGGGATACATGTAGATCAATTGTTCTTCCATGACCCAGATGGGTTCATGATTGAGATATGCGACTGTGACAATCTTCCTGTGGTGCCTCTGGCTGGCGAGATGGCTCGAACATGCTTTCGTGTCAACCTTCAGATGCTGCAGCACCAGCAGATCAAGCAAGTGGTGCAGCAGTAGATACGACTCGGTGCTTTATTTGTAATTTGTTTTTAATTTTATGTATGAAGATTGAGAGGCTTTGGTTTGGACTTTTTTTTTTGTTAATCAGTTCTGTTTTGGAGTTTTGTTGATGTGTATTTTGTTCTTTGTATCGATTTGGCTGGTGAATTCAATAATACGGTGGCAAATGTGATCCAATTTTGGAGATGATAGTTTTGCTTTGTTAGCCGGTTTCTGAACTCTTCGTTTCGTATCATGTGGATGTTTAATTATATTTTGTTTTGTAATTTACTTGGTTTGTTTCGGCGATCAATTATTAATGAAATAGTAGTTGATTGTAGACATTTTAAATTTCCAGTTAATTTGAATATTAAAGTTTTAAACTATATGTGAGTAATTAAAAGAATATATGTTTGAGAAAATCAACCCAATAAGCCGATCTTAGAGACGATGACCGACCGGACCCTTGTTTTCCCAAAGAGAGTAACACTCATCTAGTTGTAGACTTAGTTAAGGCGTGAAACTATTACTGATTCCCTTTTAAAGTATAGAAAAAAAAATACTTGCAATCAACCTGAGATTGTTTTTGCTTCTTTTGGCAGTATCACTATCCGAAAATAAAGATAGCCCACACGTAACTTCACTTCATGTGATCAATTTTCAAGAGAGCATAAAGCCAAAGAGACCATAACTTGCATAAAATAACACAGATACAGTGAAACTTAGCAGTCGATTATTCATATGTATATGCATATTTGCATATGTATATGATCATAACAATAAGAGATGAACAAAGTAATAAAAAATCAAAATATGAACCAAATTAAACTCCTATAGTAGTGGTTACATACACTAGAAAATCATAGAAACATAGGCGCTAGTCGCTAGAGCCCTCTTGCCAACATTTGCTCAAAATTCTCGATGGACTCAAGCCTCTGAATCAAAAGTTGCTGCCTGAATTTCTTGATGAATGCCTCCGCACTTTCATTTACATCGAAGGATGGTTGGCTTTCTACTTGACGTCTATTCGTTACCGGTTTATCTTCCACATTAACGTTGGAACCTTTCGACTTTGTAGCCTCCTGTTTCTCTTTGTGGCTCTGAACATCGCTACATCTTGCTTCAAAAGTTGTAGAATTGTGGGATTGAGGAGGCAAGGAGCTTTTGTTGTTCATTATTGCTTCTCTATATATGTACTCGCTCTGTTTGATGTGTGATCATGCTTTATATTGGTCCTTATTTATACAGGTACTTGTCAACGAGGGTATGGGCTAGAAGGTCAAAGTCAACCAAACTTTACGTTTATTTTCATTCATGATTCGAAAAGATGATGCACAAAACATGTTCCTTTTTGTTTCTCTTATTGAACATTACATTGCTTAGAAAAAGAGAGATTTATGGGCCAAACTTGTTGTAATTTCAATTCTCGAAATGCTTGCTTCTTGTTGGTTTAGGCCAGATTTTTCAAGAAAGAAGTGAAGTAAAACTTGAAATATCCAAGAACATGCGTATACGAGGTAGGATAATTCAATTAAAACGTGCGGCTTAAGACTAGGAGGAGGCGGCCGAAAGTAAGCAGAAGAGGTGGCAAGGTTGTCGGGTCAATGACAATCACACACTACTTCCGACTCCTCAATCATAGCCATATTCATATGGGCTACAATGCTTCAACGATCATCACATAGGACAATAATAAAGGCGAACAAGGTGCCTGCAGCATCTGCACCTAACTTGCCCAACTATGTTGGTTTGTAAAATGCATTGTATAAGCACATGCACCACCAACAACTCCATTAAAACAAGTTACATTTCACATGTTTTGATATTAATACGAAGGTTCACAAATTTTAACGCAATTATATGATAGCTATTGAGTATATAAATTTTGATTTTTGGTGAATTTATATCATGTGTGATAAACCATAGAAATAACTCCATTATAACACGTGATGTAGTCTAGGCCAAAACTCAAAGAACCCACACAACTAGAGGAAATTGCACGAAATAGTCATCTTTCAAAACTTCATTTAAGAATACCCACCCAACTTTTGATAATATAATTGTAGGTTTTTATATTCTAATTTTTTCCACTAAGAAATAAATTCGGCCATTATCCTATTATTTAGGTAGTAAATATCGGTTGGACTCCTATTTTTTAGGTAGTAAATTTCAGTGATGACTCCACTTTTTTGCACAATTATAACCATAATGAAACATACATTGAACCCTAAATTATTTTTTACCTTAAAATAATCAAACATATACCTATGTTTAAAGTAATGAGAACAAAACCCAAATGAAACCTATATGAAACCCTTAAAATATTATGGTTATTTAAAACATATGTGATTAAATGTTTGAAACAAAACTATTAAATTTAAAAAAAATCAAAACCATAATGAAACATACATGAAACCTAAATTATTTTCTACCTTAAAATAATCAAACATGTACCCATGCCTAAAGTAATGAAAACGAAACCCAAATAAAACCTATATGAAACCCTTAAGATATTATAGTTATTTAAAACAGATGTGATTAAATGTTTGAAACAAAACTATTAAGTTTCAAAATAAAAAAGTATTAATTTTATCGGTAATCGAACAGGTGATTCAGGTTATTATTTTTTGTCCATTAGTTTATATCATATTTCGTTGGCGTTTCAATGTCGTTTCAATCATCACCGATTAATCATAGAGTATTATATAGTCTTAAAAGGCAATTCACAATTCTTTTTCTTGAAGTTTCAGTGGAGATTAACAATTAATTAAAGGTAAGGAGTGTTGTAGTTTCAATAAGTTGGGTTTGTTAATTCCATATTATAATTTTTTTTAATGCTCTCATACTAGTTTCTATCAAGTTTCAATTAAGTTTCACTCAATGTATAAGAAAATGTTTACAGTTCCAAATTTTTAAACACACTTAGCATGAGTTCCATCAAGTTTCAATAAGTTTCAGTTAAGTGTCACGAATATTTGGGTAAAAAAAAAGTGTCGTGAATTTGTTTATAATTTTGAATTTTAATTTTAGTTTTAACACACATAGTTTCAATTAAGAAAAATTCACTACAATATCAAAGCTAATATAGATAATGAAAAATTGAAACCATAACGAAACATACATGAAACCCCAAATTATTTTTTACCTTAAAATAATCAAACATGTACCCATGTCTAAAGTAATGAAAACAAAACCCAAATGAAACCTATGTGAAACCCTTAAAATATTATAGTTATTTAAAACAAATGTAATTAATTTTTTTAAACAAAACTATTAAGTTTCAAAATAAAAAAACGAATTGAAATTGGGGTTTGAAAAGCTAATTGAAATGCTACTAGTATGTGTCTGAAAACAATTAAAATTGAAATGTAAAGATCGTCAAAAGAATTAATTTGATTAGAACTCGACCGATGAAAATTGGGAGATCTCTTCTTTTGCCGGTGTGAACGAAGATTGAAACTCGTTCGTAATGATAAGTTGTAGGAGTGGCCGATGGAGATCTGGAGAACTCTTGTATTTGTTTCCGCCGCCAATGGAAATTGAGTTGCGTTCATAACGATGGTTCCGGCTTCCAGGAAGTAGGAACAATGGTTGATGTAGATAGATTTTTCTTCTTCAATATGAGTAAAGTGTTGATATAGAGAGATTATTATCTTATTTATAGAAACCTAATCTAATTGAAATTCTATTTAATGGTTGATTTATTTCCAAATTTGTAAGAGGTTTCGTAACATGTGTGTCGTTTCATGTTTTAATGGGTATAGTTGCATTGATTTCGAAAGTGTTTAATTGTAAAACATATTTACGGGAAAACTTAACAATTATACAAAATTAAATTTTAGAATTGGATTTTTACCATGCATCATACCCATTTTGACAAATAGAAACATGCATGAAATGTATTGCAAGAATACCGGATTTTTAATTGACTGAGAAATTGACCGAGAATTTGAGATATTTTTTGTGAAAAATTCCAAGGGAGAAAAAGAATCTGACTTTCAGAATGTATCCGATTGTATCCAAATGTATCCAGATATATGCACATGTATCCAAATATCTCCAAATCACAACTTTTTATATAAAATTTGATTTAATAAAATTTTGACATAAGTTTAAACTTTTTTATATTTTTAAAAATTTATTTAAATCTCAATTTTTATATAATTTAAATTTTAATTTATATGTAAATTTTTTAGTCTTCAAATGTATTTGAATGTATCCACAAAGTCTTCAAATGTATCCAAATTTTAATTTTTATACAATTTTTTGGTCTAAAAATGTATCCTAATGTATCCGAATATTATCTGAATGTATCTGTATGTCTCTAAATTATCCGTCCCTGCACAAAATCAATATAATTTAAAAAAATCAACCAAAACCAATAACAACAACCTAAACAAACACAATTAAATCTTTTCACATTTTTAACAACAAAAATCAATTTATATGATGATATTTAAAATAACTTCTGCATGTCGAATTTTTGTAGAATGTTTTTTTTTAAAAACTTAGGATATTTATGTAAATTATTGAAACAAAGGCGGCAACTAGGGTTTTACTCCCACCTAGTTGTCGCCCCTCCTCAAATCAAGAAACTGTCGTTGTTAACTCTGCAGTTTGATGAATACAGAGGACGAAGAAGACCACGCAACAACGAACAGGAGACTGAGATGTTACCAGTGATGACGATAAAGTGTAGAGAGAGTGTCACAAAGAGAAGGCGGAGGAGCGAAGGGACGACGATGATTTAGAAGGGAAAGTGACCAGAGACGACGAGACAAGGAAATTTGAGAAACAAAGACGACAACTGGAGAAAGAAAAACAACAGACCAGAATAGAAATGAGGAAAGAAGAGCCGAGAAACAGAGATGACGATCGAAGGAGACGATAAGACATATCTAGAATTGGAATGGGGGCTGGACGAGGGGAAAAGTGAGGAGAGCGAGAGAGAAAGCGAGCATGATGATGATGGCGGCGAAGGGTATGAGGAGATGAGGGTGGAGAAAAGAGTGTTGGAGAATTTTCCTAGGGATGCCTTGGTTGAGTTTGTAGAGTGGAAGTGAGTTGGAGTGAAGAGATAAAATAACATCGCAATTTATAGTGGTTCGGTCAACCATGCCTACGTCCACTACCTAAGTCTCACTTAGGCTTTTCACTATCGAAGATTGATTGCGGCTCAATCCAACAAAGCCTTACACCAAGGTTGATTGTGGCTCACACCTCTAAAGCCAATAAGGTTGATTACAACTCACTCTTCTAAAGCCAACAATGTTGATTGCGGCTCACCCCTCTAAAGCCAACAAGGTTAATTGCGGCTCACACCTCTAAAGCCTACAAAGTTGATTATGGCTCACTCTTCTAAAGTCTACAAGGTTGATTACGACTCAAACCTCTAAAGCCTATCCAAGGTTGATTACGGCTCAAACCTCTAAAACCATTACAATATTGTTTCCCATAGGTTCACAACCAACATTTTCCCACTCTCAAAGTGTTTACAAATGGTTTACAAAAAATTAAAGATCTATGCTAAAGTTGAGTATTTGAGATTGATGCTCTTGATCTTGATCTCTAGCTTGATTTGGTGTTTTGGAGTGAGGGGAATGATGAAAATGATTTGGACTTGAATCCATATGATCATCCACGTTTTTCTGCCCTTCTTTGATGTATTTATAGCATCTCCAAGTGATATGACCGTTGGTGGAGATAAACTAGTCGTTGGAGTACATTTCTGCCCGTTGCAGCTGTCTGTGTCATTCTCACGTACGCCATCTGCAAATTCTCCAGCTTACGTACGTTTGTTTTTCATCTCATGTATGTTGATAATCTTTGAGCAAACTTTGCGTATGTGAACTTATATCTTACGTACGTTAACTAAAACACACGTATGTGAACTTTTCCTTACGTACGTGAAACGTGCTTCAGAGGGTTCCAGTTGCTTCTATTTGTCTTTAGACCCTATATCACGTACGTGAAACATTTCTAACATACGTGAAGCACTTACAGTGGCTTGTTTCGCAACTCCGAGCTCTCCAACGTGTTCCACTTCAAGTCAAACGTTTTGCACATCTTCAAAACACAAAAAGAACTTAATGTTGATCACCTTTGATCCAACAAAGAGTGTGAGAGGAGAGGAGAGATAAATGCGGAGAAAAAAAATAAAAGAAAATTTGATTTTTATTTGTAAGAATGTGGTATTTTTAAGATTAGGTTTCAAAATATTAGCATATAATAAAGTCAAAACTAAAAAAATGACATTCACTCAATTACTAAATTTTAGATGTTATTTGTCCAAATCTGAATGTTAATTTAAACATACAACATAATTATCTCCATATTTACATTCACCGGTATACTTATGTAAAATATCCACAAAACTATCTAGGTCCAATACCCAAGGACCCAAACAAAAAGATTACATTTTAGAAGACTTATTCTACAAATAATTTAGGTATTTATCATAGATAATTTGCTATAGTTGGCAAGTAGATCAAGATGAACCTTGATCAACGTACTTTAATGGATTAGTGATGTCCTAAAGATTACAATAAAATCATTATCTCCTCTTATCGATCCCTTTCTCCATTATAAATAGGAGGCTCACACAATTATTATAGTACGTTTTTATCACTTACAAGATACACAGCGTATCGGAGTTCTATCTGGGAAGACCTCTGACCGTGTTTTTTGTGCTAATTACATAGATTGTCTATTTTTGGGCCACACTATTAAAAATGTCACTACATGTTTCAATTCTATTTTATGTTTGTTTTAAAAAAAATACATGTTTGAAACTAGATTTTAAAAATGACACATTGATTTTTATATAAATTTTAATTTTTTGTTTTATTTTTAAAATTTTTCCTCTCTTCAATTCTCTCTCTCCCCCCCTAACCCACCCCAAACCCTAGCCACCACGCCGCTCCCACCGTCTTCCATCGCTTCTCCCACCCTCTTCCTCCACGCCCTCTGCCTCTCCTCTCTCTATTTCGCTCGATTCTGGTTGCATTGCCGCCTTCTGCTCCCTCGATCTGCTTCTCTGTCGCCGTCGCCGTCACCTTCCCACTTTGCCTCTATCTCTGTCTCTTCCTCTCCTTGCTAGCCTTCCTATCTCTGTCTCCCTCGATCCGACGCGTCGATCTCCGCCTTTGATCCGTCGCTTTTCCCATCGTCTGTCGTTGCGGTGTCTCCGTCGTTCGTCGCGTTTCCCATCTCGTCGAGGCGACATAGTCACGGTTGAGGGAGTGTGAGGGTGGCGGCTAGGGCTTCCTAACCCTAGCTGCTCCCTTCTTTTTTACCAAAATACCCCTGTCTTTAATATTTTTACAAAAATGCCACCAATTTAGATTTTTTTTTTGTTTTTTTAATATTGTTGCACTTGTTGTTTTTAAAATTCATTTTATCATTTAAAACAATATTGTGAACCATTTAAAATAGTTTACAACAATGTACACTATTTTTGTGCATCACTATGAAAGTCAAAAATGAAAAAAAAAATATTTAGAATTAAAAAATTGTGCATTGTATTTGTGAACCGTTGTGGACCGTTTAAAATGGTTCACAATTGTTCACAATAATATACTATATAATATACACTATTTTGTGAACCATTGTGAACATTAAAAATTAAAAAAATTATTTAGAATTAAAAATATGAATTGTGTACTCTATTTGTGAACCGTTCAAAATGGTTTATATTGGTTCACAATAATGTATAATATAATATGCACTATTTTGTGAACCATTGTGAACGTCAAAATCGACACTAAAAAAATTTGGAAAAAAATTAGTTTAAAATAACTAAAAAAATAATTAAAAAATTATTCACACTTTTTTGAAAATATGAATTATATACTCTATTGTGAATCCAAAACATAATCTAGATAAAGAATATCTTTTAGAAAAAAAATAATTTCTCACGAAAAAAGTCAATTTCTCGCTTTTTTTTTTAAAATGACTTTTTTTATATGTGGTAAACATAAGATAACATTCTCAATACTTACAAATTTACATATTATTTTTAAAAAATGACATTTTATTTTAGTATAAATTTGTAATTTTCCCGTGTTTTTCCATAAGATTTGTTTGAATGTACGTGACCAAAATGATGAGGGCATAGTTGCTGAATCGAGCCAACAACAACAACAGGCAAACATGAATTTGCACATTATTCTCCTTATCAGTTGTTGAAGTAATATTCATCGTGACAAACCCAAATTCATGTTATTTTTTTTTTGCCGAAAAAAAGGGCCCAATGATAAGCTTGCCTGGAAAGGCTCAATAATGAGGGCATAGATAGCGTATCCCTGCTGAGCGTGACCATACAGACGAATTAACCTCCTCGCTACGGAATGTTCCTAGAGCCATAGCTGACACCGGCAACGGACTTGGGCTCGTGCACTAGTGTGGTCACCGTAGCACCTCATCGAGAACAAGTGGTAAAGGTCTGATCAACTCAGTATTTTGAGAGTGAGCCCGAACGGATTCGAACCCACAACCTCATGTTGAGAACATACTCTCACCAACTCGGCTATCCCTCGAGGGGTCCAAATTCATGTTCACACCTTAAAAGCCCAGCCCAGCACAGATGTGACCCCCACCGACCTGTCGTTTAACGGACTGTTCAACTGCATGTTGCCTGAAATGCTCATAATGAAAATCCCAAATTCCATCAAACTACTTGTCGTATCATCCACTTCTCGTCTCTGTGCTCTGCAGAGCCGCGACAGCGACAGTGGAGTCCCTCCACAGATTCTCTCTGCGTCTCCGTTCCGCATCTCTTGCCGAAAAATGTCTAAAACCCTCACTTATCACTCCTGCAACTCGTTTGTCACCAATTCTTATCTTTAAACCCGAATCCATAGCAAACCCTTACCCGCATTTCATTTCGACCGGAAACTCGCTCTATTTCTCTTCCTCTACCACTGCCAGGGCAGGATGGCTTTCGGGTCTTGGACAAAACAAGAAAACGAGCTTGCAAGATGTAGTTAAAGCCGGTGACCCGGTTTTGCATGAACCGGCCAGGGATGTTGACCCAGGTGAAATTGGGTCGGATAAGATTCAGAAGACTATAGATGATATGATTAAGGTCATGAGAATGGCCCCTGGTGTTGGCCTTGCTGCTCCTCAGATTGGAATCCCATTAAAGGTTAATTTTTTATTTTTTAGCGTTTGTTTCCAATAAAGACTGGTTCTTTTTCGTGTATTTACATTTACATTGAATATGAGTTCTCTACTTTAGCTATACGCAGTGGCAGGTTTTGGAATTAATCAGTTACGCAGGAAATTTGAATTGGGTTTTATGTTTTGTGGTTTTGATTTGTGTAGATTGTAGTGCTGGAAGATACGAAAGAGTACATTAGTTATGCACCCAAGGAAGAAATTAAAGCTCAGGATAGACGACCTTTTGATCTTCTGGTATGTTAATGTTAGTTTATACAAAAATATAGGTATGTCCTGGTTGGCATGTAGTCCTCAGTGTTCATGAATTTCCATTTCACAGTTTATTAGTTTGATTGAGGCAGGTGATTCTGAACCCGAAACTTAAGAAGAAGAGCAACAGAACTGCACTGTTTTTTGAAGGTTGTTTGAAGTTAATCCTGTTATGTTTCTTCGTAACATTCAAATTTGCCTATGTTTTTGTAACATTCCGTTTGTTCTTGTGGTGTGATTGCAGTGTTGATGGATTCAGGGCAGTGGTAGAACGATTTCTTGATGTGGAGGTGACAGGCTTGAGTCGAGACGGCTTGCCTATCAAAGTGGATGCGTCTGGGTGGCAGGCTCGAATCTTGCAGCATGAATGTGATCATTTGGATGGAACTCTTTATGTTGACAAGATGGTTCCAAGAACATTTAGAACTGTTGAGAATTTAGATTTGCCTCTTGCTGAAGGCTGCCCCAAGCTTGGTCCCCGCTAGGCTATGCTAAAGTTGTCTTCCAGTCAGAAACACCAACAAACAAAAGAAGGTTTGAGATCTGTTTGGCTCGATGGGATCAGTGAGAGAGATGTCTTTGATCTATAATACTTGGAGGTGAAGGATGACTGTTTTTGTCCTTTCATTTCTTTGATTACTGAAATTATTAATGCATTCACGAATTGCTGTTTCATTCAGAATTATTCTACAATGATATTGAAGGTAGATTTTGCTTGAAGTTGCTTTTAGATCCATTTCTCTGATAAAGATTATTCTTTCCTTGTTCCAGAAGTCATTTATGTTGAGTTGGGGAGTTCCAGGTTTGAAGCAATTGGATTAAGACTATATTTATGTTGTAAATAAAGCCTAAGAAATGGTTTACTCTCGAAGTTGTAAGTGTTCCTAAAATATCACGCTCAACTTATTGAATGTTCAAAATATCCCATATGAGCTAAGACCCAAAATCAGAGCTGTGTTTGAGTAGTTTTTCCCCTCTCCCCGTTCTGGTGGAGCTCTTGCCCCTTTTGGGTTCTTTGGTTTTTCTGTTCTTCTTTGCCTAACTTTCTTCCATTGTAGTTCTGATTACTGTCCTTCTCTGATCTTTGTCTGTCCTTTCCTCTCTGAGCTTGTTGTATTCTTTCTCTGGTCTCTCTTCTCTCCACTTCTATTATTTGGCTCTCCATGTGTTTGATTAAATGCCTCACTATTCTTCCAATACTTACCTGTGCCCTAAATGTCTGTCTCTGGCCATTTCCCTCATTGCTATTCTCCTTCCTCCTCCGGATTTACTTACACCACCGAGGTCTTATCCAAACCGACGCTATCTCCATCCTAAGCCAACACCCAAAACCTACACAGACCATCACTAACGCCACTCCCTCCTCTCCATTACTTAAACCCCAGGCTTCTCTATCCATCATTATACCAAACTCGTCTCCCTCGGCACCAAAACTGTCACCTCTTCACCACTTATCACTCAAAATTACGCTCATGTTCTTCTTAATGAAGATTCTGTGTTGGAATGCTAGAGGATGTGCCAACAGTTTTTTGGCTGCAATTTGTAGGAACTTGTGAGCCTCTTACGAACCCCAAATTGTTGTTTTGTTGGAAACATGGACCAGTGGCAGAAGAGCTGATTATTTGATAAGGAAGCTTGGTTTTCAGTTTAATATTAGACAGAAGGCAGAGAGGGTTATTCTAGAAGTATTCGGGTTTGTTGGTCCGATCCTCGTATTTAGATCACTTCGGTTTTTCAGCACAAGCAAGTTGTTCATTGCTATGTTCAAATGCAGACTTTCACAGGTTAGTTTAGTGTTGTCTATGACAGTCCTAACTCGGCAACTCGAAGAGAATTGTGGGATATTCTTAAATCTATTGGTTCTAATATGCAAGACAAGTGGCTTCTGATGGGAGACTTCAATACTTGTATGCATCTTGAGAACAAGAAAGGGGGGCGCCCTGTCACCGCTGACCAGTGTCGGGATTTTGTTGAAAGTGTTAATGTCTACGGGTTAGTTGAAATTGAATGTACTAGATCCTTGTTCACTTGGGGAACACAAGAAATTTTTGAGAAGTTGGATTGGGGTTTAGGTAATCTAGAGTTGAAATTGGAGTATGGGAATGCATATGTGGAGCACTTGCCGTACTTAAAATATGATCATCGACCTATCTTTCTTCGTTGTGGTCCAACAGAATTAAACCAGGGAGTGCCCCATCCGTTCCGTTATCAAATCGCATGGTTGGCTGATCACAGATTTGCTAAGTTTTTTGCTTGTAGTTGGAAGGCAAATTCGGATTATTGTGCTGCAATAGAGAATATGACTGGGTTATTGAAGGACTAGAACACGAGGGTCTTTGGGAACATCTTCCACAGGAAAAAGTCCTTCAAAATCGTCTTATTGGTATTCTACGTGCTCTCGAATTTCAGCATAATTCTTCTTCGGTCAAGCTGAACAAGAAACTTAGTTGTGAATTGGAAACTATCCTGATTCAAGAGGAGTGCTTCTGGAAACAGAAATCTAGAGATAATTGGATAACCTTGGGTGATTTTAACAATGCTTATTTTCATGCTTCTTCTGTGATTAATTGTGGAAGGAGTAAAATTACATTGCTTCTTGATGTTCATGATAATGTCAATTCTCTGATCCAGAGGCCTTGAAAAACTTGGCGGTGACCGTTTTTCAGTGCTTTATACTGAAGATGGAAATCGTAGTCCTTTGCTTACTGATTGTAATTTCTCAGGAATTCCTACGTCGGCTTGGGATGGTTTGACTAGGCATCCTTCTGAGGATGAGCTTAGATTCGGTCTAATATCTATGCACCCCTATAAAGCACTTGGACTGGATGGAATACAACCTATCTTCTTGCAAACTCAGTGGAATACTCTAAAGTCCTCTTTTGCCAAGTTTGCTCAAGCGATTTTCCAAAGGCAAGTTTATGTTGAAACTATCAATTATACTCTTATTTCCCTCATCCCGAAGATACCCTGCCCCAACCGCATTTCACATTTCAAGCCGATTAGTTTATCCAATGTTTCTTACAAAATCCTTTCGAAGGTCTTAGTGAATCATATTAAGAGTTTTCTCCTGGCTTTAATTGGGAGGAATAAATGAGCTTTGTCCCTAGGCGTCATATCATTGATAACATTGTTATTGTTCAAGAGGCTATTGTCACGGGCTTAGAGTTTTAGCGCAGGGACTTCACCCGTGCGGCACTCCGGGACTTCACCCGGCAACCTGGGACTCACGCATACCCGAGGTTCAGCCTTTATCCGTCTCCGATGCTTACTGGCTTCGCCCTCCCATGGGCTCATCAGGGGAGCGGGGACAGCTCCCGACCAGTGTGGTGCCTAGATGGCACGCAGATCCGTCATA
>CAODLS013698732.1:0-13296 GCA_948243855.1 Flueggea neowawraea
ATTTTCAGAAGTCAAAATTCTCAGAGGAAATCTCATTTCCACAGCAGAGGTTTTCACAACGATCCAAATTTTAGGATTTCCTATCATTTGATTATTCCAGATTACATGTCAAGTCTAAACACATCAAAAATATATAATTTAAGAGATACAACCTATGTGTCTGAAGTGGCTAACGCACTGACCTAGACACCGAACAAATAGTTCAATTGTTGGCTACTGGGGAACAACAAATCACCTCGAAAATCCAACCGAACTGAATACAAAATTTATTACAACAGAGTCAAATATTGTACTATCACTGTGGGCATTAAATGAAACGTGGCATTTCATATTGTACTATCCTCTACGCACGTTGACCGGGTACTACGTGTATATACGAAGCTCTTGTGTGCGTAGACGACAGTTTTGGCTAACTTTCCATTATGGATCCAGGATCAACGTGCACACCACCTAGTGCTATTCACGTAGATCACCATGCCCCGAATTTCCATGAAGTCTTGACAGAATGCCATCAAATTCCAGTCAAAATGAACGGGATATGACAAAAAATTGATCTGAGGTTGAGAGAGTTTGAGAAATGAGAGAGATGGACGAATGTGTCTATTTTGGGAGTTTTAAACTGTCTGGAGAAGGATCATGTACGTGAAAGTTCATCTCACATACGTCAGGGGACCATCAAGTACGTCACCAATCATCTCACCTACGTTATCAGGGTGAAAAATAGCTTCTTAAGGCATCAGACCCGACCTCACGTACATCATTGTTCATCTCACGTACGTGAATCATACGAAAACCCAGCTCACATACGTCAAATGACGAAACACGTACTTCAGTGGAAAAAACACCTTATGTAGGTAAATCCAGTTCTTACGTACGTAAGGCCACCTTACGTGCGTTAGAAATGTTCTAACGTGTAAGACGTCCTTTTTCCTTTGCTCTTGATTTCTTTTCACTTCGGGACACGCGTCATACCATTCCTAAGGCTTGACAACTCCCGGCCTTACACAATAACATCATCAAACATCCTCAAACACTTAACCAACACCTCAAATGCCAAGGATGGGTTCGAGATTGATCGAAACAAATTAGGACCGGTAGAAATGCTACAGAACACAGGTCGAGAACGTACGGGGTATTACACTTATTTTCAGGTGACTTTGGTTGAGTGTGACCTATTGCATTCAACGCTCGGTGAGATATTCTAAAGTTGCAGTCAGTTGTTGATCCCATTTATTTATCTTGTTAATGACTTCACACTGATATACTTGTGGTCGTTTGGTTCTGTATATTATTTTGGTGTTTAAAACATGGTTTCTTATTTCGAAATATTTTCATTTATATGAAAATTTATGTCTTAAAGAAATTTGGATTTCTACTTTATTATCTGTAATAAATAGTTTTGGAATTGTTTGTAATAAATTAGTTAAGTTATGTTCTCTGAGGCTTATGCGATATAGGTCGAGCTTTCTTCGACGGTTTGCCTCGTACGCCAATCATGATCCGGAAACAGGCTGTGACATTATGTTTTAAAGAAATTTTGATTTCTAATTTATTATCCGTAATAAATTAGTTATAATTTCTATTCTTCGAGTCTTGCACGAGATGGGCTGGACTTCCTTAGACGGTTCGTCTCGTGCGCCGGTCATGGTCCGAAAACGGGTCATGACAGAAACAATGAATTATTTATTTTGTTCAAATTCCTAAGTTGTTTCTAGGTTGTTGTTTTTGTACTATATGTTATTTGTGGTTGTGTATTTATTAGATTCAGGGTTTGATTATTGATTTGTTAATTTTGATAAGAAAAATAGAGAGATGGAGATGAAGAAGAAAATGAGAGAGATAGGTTGAATGATAAAGAGAAGGGTATAACAATAATTACAGTCATGCCAGCATGTATCCCACATGCCACGCCATCAAAGTTGATGTGTTTTATTAGTTTAACTAACGTCGTTTACAAGTAGGGACACAATAAGAGCTTTTTTGAAACTTAAGGGACGCAATGAGAGATTATAGTAAATCTCAGGGATGTTAATGTAATTTTCCCTTTTATTTTTGCATTCGTATCAACATTTTTATTTTGATATCCATTTTTTGAATTTTCAGGGGTTAACTCGTTTGTCGGTTTTAAGGTATAATGTAATCTCCTCTACGGTTTTATGTTTTCGTAAATTGTTTTTGCGATCCTGTGTTTTTGAAAAGCTCCGCAGAGGAGCTTTTTTAAGGAACAAAAATGAGCTTTTTAGTTTGCAACATAGTGAGATTATGTCATGGAGACCTCATTTTAAATTTTTCAAAACTTAAAGACCGCATAGGAGATTGCACTATACCTTATCCGTCAAGGGAGTTAACCTAATTTTTAGTTTGCAACATAGTGATTATGTCATGTTATATCTTAATCATTTGAGCAAAATTAATCAAATATGTGTTTTATCATAATGTGAGGATGTGGGATAAACCTTTTTGAGCACTTTTATTCCCCTTATCAATTCTAAATTACTATAATAGTTGGATAATTAATTAATTTTTTTTATTTTTTAAATAAATTTAAAGTAACAATATCTGACATCAAAAATATTTATGACTATTAGCATAACTAATTAATATCTCAAAAATTAAATTTAAAATTATTCAGATAAGTACTTATTCACATAAGTATTTATTTATATTCATGTTTAACAATATTTGGTACTAAAAGTATTTATCTCTATTAGTATAACTAATTTTTTTATAAAAAAAAATAAATTAAACAATTATGGTTAGGATAAACTATTATTTGAATATTTGGTAGTATATCTCTTTTATTATGGATATTTATAGTAGTAATATTTCATTTTACACTTAAAGATTGTACCTATATATAATGTAGTAATATCATTATATGTAAAGTATTAAAAAATATATTCAACTTATCAAAAAAATTAAGCATATTTGATTAAATTTTTTACTACATAATTTTATATATATATTTTTTATGCAATAAAAAGTAATTACTAAAATTTAAAGGTATATATTTATATTAAAAAATAATTAAATTATAAATAAAAAAATCTCAATAACATAAACAAAAGGATAGTGACTGAAAATTCTCACTATTCGCCTGATTAAGGAAACTCTCATTCGCTGATTAGATTATATTATTGATGTGTTTGCTTGAGATATGTTTGGTAAAATAAAATTGTGGAAACAAATTGTATGGTAAGAAGATAAAAGGAGCAACACATCTTTTTAAATGAAATAATTAACAAAAAAAGATAAAGAATGACAAATTTGTTCAATTAAAATGATTACTCACATGTCGTACTCAGAACTTAAAAATAATTTTTCACCAAAAAATGCTTAGTGGCATTAACTTTTAAGGGATTTTTTTCACCAAAAAATGTTCAATGGTTTTTACTTTTACATTCAAAAATTTGATGCTAAACTTTTATTATGTTTTTTGTTTTATAACCTGACTCTTTTATTTTTGTATGTTTACTAAATAAATAGTACAAAAAATTATTATTTTTTGTAAAATTGAAAATGAATAAAAATATATAATGTCAGAAAACAAATTATAAGAATCCAATACCTGTTTGTGCTCAAAACATATAATCGCCTTGAAAATTTTGAGTATAAGTAGATTTGACTTAAAGAATGAAATATTTAAGTTTGGTAGAAAAAATATAGGCTATATTTAATTAAGAAAATATTTTTTTTTATTTTTTTGTTTTGTTTCTATTTTTTGAAATAAAATAGAAAACAATAAAAAAATTTAGTTTTCTATAAAAAAAAAATTATTTTTCTATTTCTGTTTTTTAATTTTCTAAAAAATGTTAAAATTGTTTTTAGTTAAATAACCCCATAAATTTTTTATTTGGATGCTAAAATATTAAGAATATGAATGTGTGGAATAATTTTTTTCCTAATTGAAGGTTGCATGAACTCTTATAATGTTTACTAATTAAAGTGAAACATTAGTGTGATATTTCATGATTTGAAATAAATTTAAAAATGTTGTTACATCTGAAGAAGGAATTTGTAATAAAATTTTCTTATTATTAAATACTCAAAAAAAAATATTGTACCTTAATGAGGGAAGATTGCAGCAGTTTAAGGAGTTGTTGCAATTTTTAATTGTTGGAAAAAATTATCCGAATGTGCTGAGTGACTTACGAAAAAAAATGCTGAATTGTATTATGTTACACTGTGCCAAACAAATCTTATTTTATTTAGCTATATTAAATGAGACACTAAATAAAAAAAAGTGATTCTTTCCAACAAAATGAAAGTGCTCTAGTTTTTTATAGCAACAACCTAACTGATCGAATTCTTTTTTTGGGGGGGGGGGATGAATTGTTTGTTAGGCTGTTTGTAACTCAGGATCCCTGAAGTCGTTTTGTGGGACGTCTGTTCAGCGTTTTTATTATTATTTTATTAAAGTCCCAGTTCTTAGCCCCTCAGTTTTTTCATCCGTAACCCAGATGCTACTTTAAGAGTCCCGCGAAACGCCTACTCAACATTCCACTAAACACAATTTTATTTTAATCCCTAACTTTTATCTACTATTTTATTTAATACTTTCTACCTCAAATTCATTAAAATAAAAAGTGTTTATTCAAATAAAAATAATTCATTAAAATAAAAATATTACATTAAAATAAAAAATACATTAAATAAAGTTCATAATTTCTTAAAATAAAATAATAATGTATGAAAATAAAATTCGGTATTATTGTTCACGATTGTTTCATAGATGCTCTACCAAATCCGCTTGAAGACGATAATATTGCTCACGATCACGAATATCGGTGAACCTTTGGATATACATTGCAAAGTCGGATTAGCCTCCTTGTGATGCATTCGTTTGATGATCGTCTTCTTCTCCTGTCCATTTTGTCACGGCGTAGCCATCGTCTTCAACGATCATGTTGTGTAATATGATACACGCGTGCATTATATTTGTCATATGATGCCTGTAGTACAAACATGCGGGTCCTCGTATAATTGTCCATCTTGCCTAGAGTACCCCGAATGCTCTTTCGACGTCCTTTCTAGCCGACTCTTGTCTTTATTTGAGTAGACTTGTTTTTTATCCCCTGAGTAAGTAAATGTTTTAACAAATGTAGCTCATTCGGGATATATTTCGTCTGTTAGATAATACCCTTGGTTGTAAGTCGTACAATTTACGACGTATTCAACTGTAGGCGCTCTCATTGTTAATACGCCGTTGAAGATAGGCTATTGGTTCAAGACATTGATATCGTTGTTAGAGCCCGCCACCTCGTAATAAGCGTGCCAAATCCATAAATTGTTTGAAATTATCTCGATTTTTTCGTACTCTTCGTCATCAGAAGAGGAGGGAATAATTACAAGTGCAAATTCTTCCATTGTTTTGTTTTTTTGTTTGAAAAATAATCGAAAAAATCATTGGGATCCATTGAAAAAATATTTGAGAGAAATTTTAGGAGTTGAGAGAGTTTGGGATAGAAAAATCGGCGTTTGAAGTGAATAAATGATAAAAAAATGTGTTTATGGGGTATTTATAGCAAAATTGGTAAACTTAGCCGTTATGGACCAAATAGGTAATTTTTTGGCCCTCAACGGTACTCCAACGGTAATATTACGTTTGGAGTAAATCTGACTGTTGGATCAATCAGATCCAACGGTCAGATTTAAATATAATTTTTTTTTAAAAACGTAAATGTCATTGGGCCCGCGACTGATAAATGTAGTCCATCCTTCTACCGAATCGGGACATTGTAACGCGTCCCGGTCTAAAAAACTAAAAACAGTAGCTTCATTCCTAACCTCGTTAAAACCAGCCTTATAATTTTAAATTTCAGTGTTGATGAGCAACTTCCTCTACAACTACATAGAAGGCTCATTAGGTCTGGCCATTGAATTCAAATTCCAAGTCGCTAGTAGGGCCCGGGGGAGACCAAAGTCTTGAGTCCCGATTTTGTTGTTATATCGTATGGCTGTAGATGAGGCCACTGCCCATTGGCATT
Source organism: Flueggea neowawraea (assembly GCA_948243855.1). Lineage (NCBI taxonomy): Eukaryota > Viridiplantae > Streptophyta > Magnoliopsida > Malpighiales > Phyllanthaceae > Flueggea > Flueggea neowawraea. Next base: position 5,988 of record CAODLS013698732.1, read on the forward strand.
GTGGTAATTGCCCATTGCAAACTTGCTCTTTGGTTCAAAATAAGGCTTTTTATTTTGTGCCGACGACTGGGCCTTGCTTGCCAAACGGCGCCAATGGACTTGTAATTCCGAGCTTTCTTCGAATGAGTTTTTAGTGCTCCTCATCAGCACCTTCAACGTTAAACTTGGACTAATGCGCCAATTAGTAATTCACAAGGCCTAATATATGTGAACCTATGAACTTATTTTAATTGTGTAATTTTTCTCTTAAATTTTGCGATCGCTTATCAATCTCTTTGAATTTGCAAACAACAATACAAATCCCTTTAAATTTGCAAAATAACAATCAACTAACCCCTTTTATGAATTATTTTAGTCACAACAAAAAATAATGAGTTACATGCATCTGATATGAAAAATATTAATATCAACCCATCAAAAGAGACTGCCACGTAAGCTTTTTTATTACCAAAACCTATCTTCAAACCAAACAAAAAACCACAACAAAAAACAAAAACTATCTTCAAACCAAACAAAAAACCACCAATGTGCTCAGAACGGTAATTTTGGAACAATAAAATTACTAGCTAAATTCAAAACCCTAAAAATAAATGATTCATTCATGCCGCTCGACTTCTTCACCGCTTTACTTCTTCTGAAAAATCAAGATCTTCCTTTCTATTCTTTACCGTTGCTCCATCTCTGGTCGCCATCAGTCTAGGTCGCTGCATCTTGTTCAACCAGCTCCATCTCCAGTCGTCCATAGTTGAAGTCGCTCCACCTCTGGCCGCATCATGTTCAAGTCGCGGCCCGCTTCATCTCCGGTAGCCGTCGTCCGGCCAATCTCCGCCATCTCTGGTCGTCATCAGTCTGTCTTTTTTCTGTTTTAATTGTTATATGAACGGAGATTTGTAGAGGATTTGTTTTTTTTTTAGATTTAAATTTTTGTTTTTTTGTGAATGAAGATTATCTAAATTTTTGAAGAGGATTTGTCTTCCCTTTTTTAAGATCTAAGTTGTTGCATTTTCTTTTTTTGAAATGAAGATGATCGAATTTGTGATATTATGATATGGCCGGAGGAGAATTTTTTATCTAAATTGTCGTATTTTCTGGTTTTCAGAGGGGAATATCTTGATCTAAATTGTTGTATTTTTCTAGGTTTTAGAGGGGAATTTCCACGTCGGTCTGTTCTTGGTTTGTGTTACTGTGATTTGTATTCTCATGGTTGGAAATGGAGAAGAGAATGCAAAAGGAGAAGGCAAGCCTTGGTGTTCCTGGTTTTCTTTAGCTAAGAACAGGAATGGCGGTGATCGGTGGAGTATGAGAGACGAGAACGGAGGTGGACTGGTTTGGTGAGAGTTGTTTGGTTAGGATAAATGGTTTGGTTTTGTGGTTTAGGTTGGTTTAAAAGATCTGAATTGGTTTAAGTTTTTTAATGTATAAAATATTGCCGCATCAACCTAAAAAATATTCAAACGCCCCTTAAAAACAATTGAAATACACTCGTGTCAGCATGTAAAAGATAACAAGAGTAATTTTTACAAATTGAAGGAGGTTTATAAATATTTTTAAAATTGAAGAGGTAAATTGCATGAAACTTGGTAGTTCAAAAGTAGTTTCACATGTATTAGGCCAATTCGTAATTTAACAACAAAGCAAGTCTTTCATTCAGTTAAACACACCAACATATTAACAAAATGAGTCGGTTGGAAATATAACACAAGAAACGCAACGACGTCGTTGTCCAACCAAATTAAGCTAGGAGATCCTTAGTATTATCTAGTTAAATCTATCTATAGTCAGCGAAAACAGAGCGACTAAAACAAGGCGGAAAGATCACAAATAACTTCAATATATAAAATGCCAAAGCCCAAACAATGCCCATTTTCATAATTCCCAACCTCACATAAATCCTATTCTCTCTATTGCTCCTGTTCAGCCCCTTTTAATTCCCATTCATTACCATGCAGCGACTAGCTCCAAATTAGAGTGTTTTGAGGGAGGTGGAGCTGCGAACGGCGGTGGAGATGGCAATATCTGATGCCATGATAGGCAATCTAATGACGATCTACTCGCCGATGGTGATAGTGAGGATTAAGGCTTATGAGATGGTCTGCGGGCGGAGCTTCGATGGAGGATTCGTGCTGATTATGTCAACCACCGTGGTGGGTTTAATATTGGTTGGCACGCTGACTTGAGACTTGTCTCTTAAGGCCACATATGCAATTTCATGATTACGTGGTCATGTTCGTGTCCCACAAAGATGTGCAAGGGTGGTATCTGCTCGCACAATGTTGCGTTGCGGTTCGGCCCCCGCTTCTCAGGCCCAGTTTCAGGCTTCCTCACCATCAATAACACATCACTGTCCGAAATCCATACACAATATATAGCAAAAAATGAAAAAAAAGATCGAAAATGCAGTTGAGTGAATATGGTAAAGTTTAAAAACGTTGTATTACTCGATCTCTTTTGGGTTGTTTGGCGTGTCTAGGCGGAGCCGAGTTAGTGACTTTGCCTTTGCATAGAGACGCGACCTCTTTGTTTTTCATTTTTTGAGAGAACATATAGAAGAACTTGGCGAAAATAAAAAATGAAAAGGAGAAATTACTTAAACATCCATCCGGTTTGATATAATCTCCCATGGCATCCTTAAATTCTGTAAAATATCTTATAACATCCCTATTAGTGAACTCCGTTAGTGTCACTAACGGAAAACGTCAAACCTCTTCATTTATTTTTTTGGGACAAAATTACCCTTCATCGTCCTCTCCATGCCTATCTCTAATACTCTTCTCTCCTCCTGACATTCCTCCTCTTTTTTCCTCTCCTATCAGTCTATCACTCTCTTATCTATCAAACCCTCTCACTCGAGGCACACTCTCTCTCTATCGCTCTCGTTGGCAGTTTAGTCTCTCTCTCTCTCTCTTTCTCGCCCTCACTCTATCTCTTACACACACACACTGACTCTCTCTATGTATCGCTCTTTCAGTGGCTCCAAGATTAGATGCATTTTTTAAAAAAAAATTGTGAGCAATTTTTGAAAATCTTTTGTCTTCTAGATTAGTCTAAAAATTCATGAACCGGTGCTAACACTATTGAAATTAATTTGTGATTATCTTGGCTTTTGGCTTTGTATTTGTGTTTAACTTTGTTGTTGCCAGTGTTGTTGACAATACATCTTAAACAAAAATTGTGGTTGGTTTATATACCAGGCAATAAAGATTTGTTCTCTATCTTGTTCCTTCTCTGATGCCTTATTAGCAGACAAAAATTGTGGCTTGCTATGTTCGGCTTTGCTAGTGCTAACAAAAAGTTGTGGGTTTCCTTCTCTGAGTCTATCACATTGCTGAACCGTATGTTATATAGCTAAAATCGTATGTGCGCCTTTATATGGCCTTGCATAACGATTTGATAATTTTTTGTTTGTGCCTAACCTCATGAATTCTTTTTGTAGCCTGTAATGCAGATAAGGGGGTGATCTTTGGTCAGAAAAGAAAAAGGCCAAGCAATATTTGTCATGCCTATTATACAAATAAACAAAAATGAGTTAGCAGTCTTGAATCTAAAGAAAAAAGATGAGATAGCATCTGGGAAATTGCTGCAAGTTAAGGAAGAACCCACATACAAAATTAAGAGTTTTGACAAGAAAACTAATGACGACAAGAAGTGGAGAAGAATCTCAAAAAAGTTGAAGGTGCAAAACATCAAAATATCTTAAGTCAATATGTATATGGTTATGTCAGTAAAAGTATCGTACCTATTTTGCATCTTGTTGCCTCTCTTTCGAATGGGTGGAAAAACTTTAGGGTTTCATCAAGTTGAATGATAGTGTCGAATTACTTTTCCTTTTTTCTTCTTTTTTTGGGTTCAGTTAGTTAGTTTTACATAAAAACACTAAGTGGAATGGAGGGAACATTATACTTGGCTGAATAAGTCACAAAAGGGCATAATTGTTTTTTCCTCTTCCACAATTAGTATAAACTAACGGAAGTTAGTGCTAGGGATGTCATGGGATAACTCATAAAAGTCAAGGATGTTATAGGAGATTATTCTAAACCAAGGGATGTTTGGGTATTTTTTCCAAAAGAAAAATATAAAAGAAATAATTGAGGAGTGTCTAACGTAAATATACTTTTCTTTTTTAATTAGTGTGTACATATCCTAATTGGAAATTGAGGATGGTGTTCATGCAATTTATTTCTATGAAAGTCCATTTGGGTTGGCAAGGGGGCGGAATTAAATTTTGAAAGGGAATGTTGATAGTGGAGAATTTGAGTTTAGTAGGTACTAAATATAAATGTATAGTAAAAAAATGCTTATAGATGATATATAATATTGAAATAAAAGAAATTTGGGTCTTAAAATTAATTAAAACATGTGATTTAATTAATTAATGATAATATTTAGTAAATAGTAGTGTTTTAATTTTTCAGATAACATAGTTTTAATTTAACAATCAAAATTAAGTTGTTTTGATTAATATTCAAATTAAAAGGACCAAATGAAAAAAATATATAAAACCTCAAGTACTACGCAATAGATTGACCCACTGCTTATCTTTGAATGGCTCTGCCATTGGATGCATCTGGATGAGTTGAGTGGAATTAGATAAATAGAAGGATTGTCAAAGCACTGAGGATTATGCTTTGCAATGTAGGATAAAGGGGCAACAAAAAATGGAGTTTATATGTTTTATTAAAAGGAAAAAAAATATTATCAGAGTCAATTTTGGAACCTTTAGCAAACTGCTGGCGAGAAGCGGAAGATGACTAGGTGAGAATAGTCAAGTGATCATGCCCCTTATGCGCGACATACATGTTCCAATGGGGGAGACAAGGGGTTGCAATCCTACGAAGGAGAGCTAACTTTAAAAACCCGTCTTCAATTCGGATTACATGCTGCAACTTGTCTGCATGAAGCCGTAATCACTAGGTTAGCCATCCCACGTTGAATTCGTTCCCCAGCCTTTAAATCAATAGTCCCTAATATTTTTTTGGATCAGTTTTTTTAATGCAATATACATTTTGTTCGACGGTTTACGAATTGTATAGTTCATACGCATGCTAAAGCTCTTGGGACACGTAGCATATATCATTTTTTATAATAGCATATAATTCTTCCGTCCTAATTTAATAGATATACTTTTTATTTTAGATGTTTTAAAATATATGCATATTTTTTTTTGTTACATTTATTATTAACGAAGTTATAAGTTTGTTTTTATTTAGTATTTCTTTTAACTAATTCATTAATTATTAACACAATTAGTCGAAGGGTATAAATTAAAAATCATATAAAATTAAATAATTTTAACTACTAAAATTATTATTTCTTGATTCTCGTAAAAAATAATTAGTGCTAATCAAATTAGAACAAAAGAAGTAATATATTTTATGTAACTAATTTTATTAAAAAATATATTATTTTTTTGTTTTTTATTATTTATTTATTATCAATTATTATAAAATACTATATACTGTAATGTGAAATGAGTTCTACATTTGTTGAATGCTAATTTCCCCATTCTTGCCCCAGCTCTTGGTGTTGATTCATCACTTCGGTGAAATCTCTCAAATTTGCATTTAAAAAAATGTATATATAAATTTTATGTACAATCATCTCTTCAGATGACTGATTAGCACATTAGCCGTCCAGTCGTCTATAATCCCATGAGTTAACGACACGTCAGGTTTAAAATTTGCGACCAGATTCAGACGACTGGTCGCTTAGAAGCTTCTTTCCATAAAACGACGGCGTGGGATATAAAAGGCACCTTCCGCTAAAACCCTTGCTAACAAGCAGAAAACCTCCCTACCTGTAAGTCTCTAACAACTTCGCAAGCTGAATGCAGTAATTGGAGCAGTGTCTTCTGAATCTCTTAAAAATGGTTCGAAGTTTCGTATTCGAGCCTCCGAGCGACGAAGAAGAAGTTTCAGAAGATGAAGAAAAGGAAGTTTCAGAAGAAGAAGAAGAAGAACAAAAAGAACAAAAACCTTCAAAGAAGAAGCAAACTCAGTCACCATGGGACTTCGGTTCATATTCCGAGTCCGTAGCCGAAGAACACGCCCGTCGGAGCACGACTTCCATTGACGAAAAGATCTCCAAAGCACTCAAGCACCGTTCTGTTCCCATCCCCAATCCTGCGGGAGATGATTCTGATTCAGATTCCGAATCGAATAAACAGGTACTTAAAAAACCTAACACGTCGCTTTCAATTTTTAACTAATTATCGAGCAAGCAAGTCATAAACATCTGTTCTTTGCCAAATGCAGGAAGATTATAGGCCAGAGGAGGACGATGGCGAGGCTGCTAATGCCGAAGAGAAGAAGTCCTTTTTTGCACCGTCTGAAGGAGCTTCATTTCATGCGAATTCCTTCATGGAGCTAAATTTGTCTCGTCCTTTGCTTCGGGCTTGTGAGGCTTTAGGTTATACCAAACCTACTCCAATTCAGGTTTCAGCTTTACTTCCAATAGATATTTTCTGCTTATTTGCATTGACTCTTCTTGAAGATACTGAATTATGTGAATTGTTTTTTAGGCTGCTTGTATACCTCTTGCACTCACTGGCCGTGACATATGCGGGAGCGCCATTACAGGTTCTGGGAAGGTATGATATCTTCTTGTTCTTATTGTACTTGTTTCTTACAAAGTTTACACCTAACTGAGGCTCTCTCTCAGACGGCGGCTTTCTCGTTGCCTACTTTAGAGAGACTACTTTTCGGCCCCAAACGTGTTCCAGCAATTCGGGTCCTTATTTTAACGCCAACGTGAGAATTGGCTGTTCAGTGAGTGTTGAGACTTCCCCTTTGCTTACATGTCTTTTTTTTTAATTCTTTTCCAAATAAATTATAAAGTCTTTATCTTTTTTGTTGATCTTTTCTCACAGGGTTCATAGTATGATAGAGAAACTTGCACAGTTTACGGATATCAGATGTTGTCTGGTTGTTGGTGGGCTTTCAACAAGGGTTGGATTGTTAATTTATTCTGTTCAAATTTCAAAATGATTAAATACTTTGGTTTATGGTGAAACATCTTTTGCAAGATTTGTTTTTTGCAATTCTTTCAAATTCTTCATTCTGTTTCAAACCTTTGGAACATTGATATTTTGACCCTAGACTGACTTGAACCGTTATATACATGTTTTATGCCTGACTATATGCATCTTCCATGGTCCAGGTGCAAGAGACTTCCTTGAGATCAATGCCAGATATTGTTGTAGCTACTCCAGGGCGCATGATAGATCATTTACGGAATTCTATGTCAGTTGACTTGGATGATCTAGCAGTTTTAATTCTTGATGAGGCAGACCGTCTTCTGGAGCTAGGATTCA
>CAODLS013699267.1:0-10793 GCA_948243855.1 Flueggea neowawraea
CATTTTTAAACTATTTTCCACTTAATCAAAACATTACCAAATCATTTCTAAACTTTATTAAATACTCAATTAACATTTAAAACTCAAAATTAACTCTTCAAATTTCAAAAATAAATTTTGAAATTAAATTAAAAATTTCCAGAATAATTAATAAAAATTAACAAAATATTCCCTTATTAATACAAATGGAAACTAGTAATTCTAATAATCAAATTCTACAAAATTTTGGCCATACCAAATTTTATAAAACCAATAAAATGATTATCATTTATTACAAAATTAACAAAAATCCATTTACCAAAGATAAAAAATATTTTTACCTTAAAATTTAATCGGGGAAAAATATGGAATATTACATTAGGGTTCTTTGAAACCCTAGCCGATGTTCTTCTTCTTTTTCTTCTGTTTTAATAAAATTATTTTTAAATGATAATAATTTATTTTAACAAATTTTCAAAAATATTTATTTAAAGTTTACAAGTTTTTTTGCATTTCAGTCCTCTATTTTCTAATAAGATCATTCCTTATTTTATTTTATTTAAAAAAATGTTTATTGAGGTATGATTTAAATTTTATCATTTTTGAAAAAGTTGTTTAAATTTTTTGAAGGTTTATTTGAAGTTTAAATAAGGTTGTTTTTCACTTTTAAATGTGATAAGGAATTTTAAATATTTATTCAATTTTTTCAAAATCTTTTGAAAGTTCTAAAAAAGTTTATGTATAGTTGATTTTAGGTTTTGAAAAATTTTATTTAGAGTTGATTTTTAGGTTGATAAAAAAAAAAGTTTATACAGAGTTTATGTAGAGTTGATTTTAGTTTTGAAAAAGTTTTATAGAATTGGTTTTAGGTTTGAAAAAATTTATATAAAGTTGATTTTAGGTTGTTTTTAGGTTTTGAAAAATTTATGTAGAGTTGATTTATAGGTTGATTTAAAAAAAATTAGCAAGTTTATATAGAATTAATATTAGGTTGATTTTAAGGTTTTTAAAAGATTTGTAGAGTTGATTTTAGGTTGATTCTAAAAATTTTTATGTTAAGTTTATATAGAGTTGATATTAGGTTGATTTTAAGGTTTTAACAAATTTTTGTAGAGTTGATTTTAAAAAAAAATTATTTAGAGTTTATATAGAGTTCATATTTGGTTGATTTTAAGGTTTTTAAAAAATTTTGTAGAGTTAATTTTAGGTTGATTCTAAAAAATGAAGTAATTTAAAAAACAAAAATGACCAAAATGAAAAAAAATAATAAAATACAAGGACTAAAGCTAAAAAAATATTAAAAATAAACTGCACTCAAAATGTAAGAAAAATAATCTTTTGTGATAGATGATGTAAGAAAAATAAACTGTATTATATAATGTAAGAAAAAACTCATTAGGTTGTTAGAAGAAAATAAATAAGTCATTAATTTGTAATTAATTGTTTGAAGGGGGCCGTTTTTGTCAGTTGGGCCCTAAATTAGTAATAACTTAAATCCAACTGCTTGATAACTTAGGTCAGTTTTTGGGCTAGTATTTTGAGTCTAATTTAGACCAGTTGGATCGTTACAAACATGCATAAATTTTTAGTCAACATAGTTTCCTATGTTGGAATATGAAGATGAATTGGCTGTAAATATTACTTAGAAACAAAATCTAAACGTCCAATTGTTAGGAAGAAAGTAGAAAGCAAAATAAGGATATTGTAAAACTGAGGTATATCATCAATTTGATACTCTTTTTTTAACGGTAGATCAGGTGGTAAAAATTTCATCTCATTCTACACCCCATTCTATCACTAAGGTTCGAGCTTTGAGTTTTCTCTTTTTATACGGGTGCTTTTGTCACTCTCCTACCAAGGGGCAGATATCAATTTGATACTCAAACTCTATACAGGTGGTGGTCAGAGTGTTACAGTGGTTATAAGTATATTATGAACAAAATTGTGGAGCAAACAACCTCACAAAGTTATTAATTCACATAATGATGGCTCAAATAGGGACCATCTAATCTTTGAGCATGAGCAGTGGCGTACTCATAATAATAGCAATAGGTACAGGAAGCAGTGGGTGTTGTCTGCGACAGGGAAAAATTGAAATGGGAATGACAGCTATAAACAACGGCTGCAATTGGTACAGTTCATCTTCTAATCTCACAATTTAATGTAGCCTAGATTCAATCACGTCTACTTGTCATTAACGAATCAACCTCTTGATTGGACTGCTATACTTCACAATGCCGGTGTGATTCCGGAGCATGTCCAAGAGACTTTTCGTATTTGAGTAGTTAGATATATTATTTTATTTTTATTTGTGTGTTAATTTTTTAAAAAATTTATATATTAAAAAAAGTATTAAAAAATAAATATTTTATCGATAAAGTAGATGTATAATATTAGTAAATAAATAGTAATTTTTTAAATTTGATAAGAAATTATAGATTTGTTAAAATTATTAATTAATTTATTAATAAAATATTAAAAAGAGATTAGATTGTAGTTAAAATAGAATTCGGTTAAAAATTTGAGACAACTATAACACTAAAATATTATATTTTTAGGAAGAATTGTGAGGAAGTTGTTGCACATGCTCTAACTCGACTCCTTTCTCCCGCTCTCTCTCCTTGGTATTGGAAATAGTTGGAAAATAGTATAAATTTTGACTTTTTTTTATTGTATATAATTGTTATTTATGAGATTTGAATTCAGAATTCTGTACATAAGTCTTTATTTGTTTGTTTATCAACTAAGTTATTTTCACTTAATTTTTTACACTTTTTTCAATGTTTTTTATTTAATTAATAATTAATCATATATTTCTATAATGATGATAATAGATTGGTATAGATAAAATATGCCAATATCCTATAGTTATTCATTGGAGGAGTGTTTAGCTTGTTTGTGGGCGATTTTGGTAAATTAAGAACATAAAAAATCTCATCGGTCCAATAAAAAAAATTGTGTGAAGAACACATTACCCCAGTGAATTTCGAATGATGTAGGCACTAATATAGTGGTGAAGGGAGGTAGGATCGGCCGAAATACCTTTACTCCCCCATCGTCGACTCACCTTCTCCCTTAGGGTTCGGGTTTCGTCTCCAACTCGAATTCTAGCATTAACCTCACTTCCTTCAATTTCTACCTTCGCCATAGCATTGATAGAACCACCAGAAGAAGAGGCAATTAAAGTGGAAAAAAGAAAAGAAAAGAAAAGAAAGAGCAGAAGCATGGTCGGGGCAATAATGAAAAGATGGTGGTAAAAAACAAGTCAATTAGCCTTTATAGTTAGGGTTGCATAAGAGATTTAAGGTCAACCAACAAACTTAAGCCAATTAGAGATCTCCTTGTTTCTCCAAAATAATAATAATAATGATTAGAAATCTGCAAGCAATCTCTATAAGAACAAGCGTTCGTTGTGGAGAATAAAATTTAATGGAGAATTACGATTCTACTCCCTAAGGATGGGTTCGGTTTTATATGCAGTCCTTGGGCCTAAAAGATCAACAACAAAGTCCATCATCATGTTTTAAATTTTAATTGATGCAGCATGATCCCAAACCAAGTGAAAATAGTGGGAGGAAAAACAACAACCTAAGGGAAAAAAATACGAAGTGCCAAAAAACAAAGCAAACGATATTTTTACACAAAATAAGATTGCAACAAGAAACTATCATTTTTCTTTTGAAAATGTTTGAGGCATTTATATAGGCCCAACCAAACATAAATAAATACAAGTAAGTAATTTTTTTCAAATTGAGGATTCAACTTCCAGAAATTACAAGCATAAAAGCTTTTTATCTTGTTTTTATTTTTTAATTATGTTCTAATTTTTTGTTATATTTTTTATTTTTTTTCAGTTTTTTCTTTTGTTTTTGGTTTATTTTCAATTGGATTTTATTGATGAACCTTCTCTCATTTGGTTTCTTATTTGCAGATACCATCCATTTTGTAAATATTAATGTAATTATGCTAACTGCCCAAATTAAAACTTAGATTTGAACAAAAAGAAGGCGAGCTTTCCTATTTGGTAGAATGTCAATATTTTTATTTGTCAGTTTTCTGAATACTACATGTTAATTTTTTAGTTGAAAAATGCCAAATTCGGTCAACTAAAAGTCAATTTTTCTTTTCATTTTGTCATTTTTTTCTCTCTCCTAATTTCTCTCTCCTTCCTTCTCTCCCACAGTCTCCTTTCTCTCTCCTCTTCTCCTCTCTCAATCCCAAAACCCTAGCAACCCACCGCCCCTTTTTCTGCCACCCTTTTTGTTTCAATTCTCTCTCCTCTCGACCCTCTCTCCGCAGCTTCGTCCGTCGCCTTGGTTTCGCTCTCGCTGCCTCTTTTCCTCGACGCTTCTCTCTTCGTATCGTAAATCCATCCTCTCGCTACCTCCTCTCCATCGTCGCGTCGCCTCTCTGTCTTCAGTTCTGCTCGACGTTGCTATCTTCGTCGGTGTCATCATTTCTACCTTGTACTCTTCTGCTCACGTCGTGCTCGACGTGTGTCTATGTTCTAGACCAGTTGACGATGATGGCGGTTGTGGCTAGGGTTCCAAACCCTAATGCTGCCTCTTTCTTTTTAATTATACATAAATACCCTTGTTTTTAAAAAAAAATTTAAAAAATTGATTTTTATTGTTAAAAATGAGAAAAATTTTAATTGTGTTTGTTTTAGCTTATTTTTAATGACTTTGGGTTGATTTGTTTGAATAATGTTAATTTTGTACAGGGATGGATATATTTGGAGACCTGCTGACACATTTGGATACCTGCGTATATATACCTGTGGATACATTTGTAAACCACTGGATACCAAATTAATTTTTGCTAAAAAAATAAAATAAAACTAATAAATATAAATACTTAATTTAAGAAATATAAATATTACACAAAATTATATAAAAATTAAAATTTAGATACATTTGGATACTATAAAAAATTAATAAAAATTTGAGATTTGTATACATTTTGGAGACTATTGAAAAAATTGTAAAAATTATATCAAAAATTGTAATTCAGAGGCATTTAATTTTAAAAAATATTAATATCAAAAATTTATTAAATCAAATTTTATATAAAAAAAATTGTGATTTGGAGACATTTGGATACTATCGAATACATTATGAAAGATCATATTTTTTTTCTAACTTTGAATCTATCTTTTTCTGGAAAAGATCAATTTCTCACAAAAATATCTCAAATTCTTGGTCAATTTATCAGTTAATTAAAAATCTAGTATTTTTGCAAGATGTTTCAAGCATATTTCTATTTGTTCAAATGGATTTGGTACATCGTAAAAGTCCAATTTTAAATTTTAATTTAGTATAAATGTCAAATTCTCCCGTGAACATTTTGAGTTTTAACTATACACCAAGTAAATTCCTCAAAAAGTTGAGCCTAACAATAAATTTAACAAAGGTGCAAGTGTAAGGCCCTTTACTGCAAATTTTGTTGGGAAAATTTAACATTTATATTAAATTAAAATTTAGAATTATGCTTTTACCATACACCAAACACATTTTGACAAATAAAAACACTCTTGAAACATCTTACAAAAATACTAGATTTTTAATTGACCGAGAATTTGAGATATTTTCATGAAAAATCGCGATATTTTCATGAGAAATTGATTTTTTCTCGAAAAGATAAATTTTAAGAGAGAAAAAAATCTAATCTTTTAGAATGTATCCAATGGTATTCAAATGTATTCAAATGTCTCTAAATCACAATTTTTTATATGAAATTTGATTTAATGTTTTTTAAATTAAATTTCTCCAAATTACAATTTTTAATATAAGTTTGACAATTTTTTCGATAGTCTCCAAAATGTATCCAAATCTCAATTTTTTTTTAGTATCCATATGTATCCAAATTTTATTTTTTATACAATTTTGTAGTCTCTAAATGTCTCCCAATGTATCCATATGTCTCCACAAGTATCCAAAATACGAAATTCTGTATTTATAAAAGCAATTTAGCCTCATTATAAATTTATAAATGTATCGAAATGTCTGTTCAATTAATGACATATGCACAAAATAAACCAAACTTAAACAACATCAACCTACAACATAAATAAACAAAAAAAAGACTTCCAAGAAAAATTTATAAGTCTGGAGCCATTTTTGTAAATTACAGAAATTGAAACATGCTAGGGCAACCCTAGCAGAATCACACCGTCGCCACCGCCACGATCCATGAATCGATTCTCATCGTCCTTCCACCCCCAAAAGCAAACAACCGCCCAACCGTTGTGCTCAAAGATCAGCGACCAACACAGAGGAAGACGTGACGAAGGTAGAACGATGAAGGCAAGATAAGAAACGAAAGAGAGAACCGTAGGCAAGGGGAGGTGAGGCGGGATGACCAAGATGATGCGAAGAGAAAGCGTCGCAGAGAAGAGGTGACGAGGAAAGGAGGAGGAGCTGCGAAGGAAGGTGATCTGATTGACTGAGACAATGGAGCAACGAGCAGAGGAAGGATGAGCGGAGAGAGAACCAAGAGAGGAGAGAAAGCCGATAGAGAGAGAGAGAGAGAGAGAGAGAGAAACTGGTGAGAGAGCGACGAAGAGATGAGGAGAGGAGACGAAGCGACAGGTGAGGGAAAAATGTGAGTGAGAGGAATGAGAGGAACATGGAGAAAAGAGGAGAGAGAAAAAAATTAAAAAAATTAAAGAAAATTTGATTTTTATTTGGAGGAATGTGGTATTTTAAGATTTGATTTCAAACAGTGTTATATAATAAAGTTGAAATTGAAAAAATGGCATTCACCTAATTACTAAACTTTAGGTATTATTTGTCTAAATCTGAATTTTAATTTAGACATACCACATAATTAACTCTATTTTGTTGTATCACAAAACTTTGAGGCCAAGCCTGTAGTTTACCTATGATCAACATGCTGCCTAATGATGAGAATTAAAAGTTATTTCACTTCTTTTTTCATAGGAAAATTTTCAGAATATAATTATAAAGCTATTGTTTGACGGACCAAATTTGGCCTGTGCTTTGTTTTATTTATTCCTGATTTATGACAGGAGGCAAAGGGACCAAATCTACAACCATGAGGGATGATTTCACTCGCCAAACCCTAATCCACCTCCTTAACCACAAACCAACACTTTTTTCGAAAAGCCACACACTCAATTCAATCTTTCACACTCTCCACTGGATCTCCACCACCATCATCGCTGCCGTGAAGAAGCCATACCTCCATCCCTCCTCTCACTCTTACTCTTTGCAACTTTCACGGCAGCCAAGATTAACTCCGATCCGATTCACGCCCCATGATACTCTTCGAGAAATTCAGATTCACGCTTTTCGTCCACATCAATATCTTCGTCTCGCATTCTTCTCCTCCAATCAATAATTAATCATATTCATAATTAATAGTTTAACTGTTTATAATTAAAATTAATAATTTAAAATCAATTTAAAAAATGATAATATAAACAATTAACAATGAAGTTTTTAAAATAATACTTAAATCCAGGAGTACACTGATTGAAAGAGAGAGATTTAATCCAAAAAAAGTGAAAACTAATTAAAATCGATTAGTATTTTTGTGGTATTCAGCTAGTATTTTTTAGTTTCATTCAGTATTTAGTTGATATTCAAACGATAATTATCTCGTATTCTATATATAGAATGTTAATTAGTTATCACTTGACTATTCTATACATATTTTACTTGCATTTTAATTCAATTGGTTTTCAATATTTTGGTTTTCAATCGGTGTTCAATTATTGTTTAATCAAATTCATAAAATATTATTTTAGTATCTAAACTTATTCAAATAGTATTCACCACCGCCTTGGTTTGTTTCTCCTCCTCAGTTTGTCTCCCTCTCTCGTGAACGGATCTCTTCACTCTCTCTCTCTCTCTCTCTCCTATCCTTCGATCTCCGTCGTCGTTCTCCCTCTACGCCTCACAGATCCCGAAAAAATCCTAGGCCATGGATCCTCTTCTCTTTCTTCTCTATTTTGGTTTCTCCGCCACATTCCTTACTTCTCTATCTTGCTCATCCGCCTTTAGTCTCTCTCTTCTCTACTCTCCTCGCTCTTTCTTCAGTGTTCCTCTCTCGCTCTCCTATGCTATCCTCTTTACTCTCTCTATCCTCTTCTCTTATCCGCTCTTCTTCCTGTAGAGACAAGCATAGCGCGATGGGGATGGAGATCAGACAAGACGACGATGAATATAAAACTAGTGGCGAAGAACGACAACAACGTCCAGAAAGATTGCTCTAACGAAGCTAGCGAGGGAGAGGTTAGCAACGGAAATTTGTGTGTTGAGGAACTGTTGACGGCGACTAAGGTTTGAAGATTGGAGATTGAAGCTTGGGTGGTGGCGAGTAGGGTTTGCCAAACCTTATCCACGTGTGTTTTTATTTTAAGTCCTTAGTTTTCGTGAAAATTGTAAATTAGTCATTTAGTTTATGAAAAACAACTTTTTATACATTTGAACACCTTTGGACATCTCCGTACACTTAAATTTCATGTTGTGCACATCTTTGAACATGTATATTTATGTACACCAAATTAAAAACCATTAAATAAATTAAAATTGATAAATATTGTGTAAACCGATGAAAAACTGCGTATACTTATATACATCAATAAATCAACTTAATTTAAAACCGTCATCCAAAAATTCATAAATCAAATTTCTTATAAAAAAATTTTGTGAACTTCCTTTTGTACGCATGTGTACACTATTGTAGATCTTCTGGGAAAATCAGATATTTTTAATAATATTTTTTTAAAAAAAAACTCGATTTCTCTTTGGAAGTCTTTTTTTTTTACGAAAAAATCAATTTATAACAAAAATATCTCAATTTCTCGAGAAAATGATATGTTTCATATGTTTTTTGGTCACATTTTTTATAGTGGGAGACTCGTAATGGTAGTTGTAAATATTTATTTGGGTTTAAACACGTTATTTTCCCCTAATTCTTATGTGTTCCCAGTGACATGGGTCATGGCGCACTAAAATCAGATGGGAAGACCAATTTTAACACAAGTCCACATAACTTGGCCCATGAAATTCGCACAAAAATGGGAATATTATAAATGCAGAGAGTAGAAGTGGCGCATTTTCATTGACAAGTGGAATATGCGAAGTGTCAAATGAGGAAGATTCGTGTTTCTCATTCGCATCTCTCCTTTCTCCTCTCTTCCGTCTTTAAACTCCCTTCGTATAAATAAATAAACAAATAAAAACTCAATCCCGTGTCACACCCCAACCCAACTACGCAACACCCAACATAGATTCTCCTCTTCTTTTTTTTTTTTGCCGAATAGATTCTCCTCTTTTAACTCTACATATTCGCCTATATTTTCTGGTACTTCGCTCTCTCTCTCTCTCTCTCTCTCTCTCTCTCTTTAGAGTTTTCTTGTATGCATGTTTGCATTGTTAGTTGCAACCAACTGATAATCGATTGATGCTTCAATAAACTGGCCTTCTTCCTTTGGGTTTGCTTATTGTGCGCTTTCTTGGTGACCCATTATTTGTTTTTGGAGAATTGGAATTGGAAAGTTTAGTTCTTGAAGGAGACTACTTTAAGCAAGATGGTTTCTTTATAATTAGATTGGTTTTAGATTTGGGATTTACTAGTGATTAAGCACTTTGTTTGATTATGTGGGAACTTTCTTGTTTTTGGTTAGATTTATTAGAAGATAAGGAATATGAGAACTTCCGGTGTGAATATATCGTGTTTTTTTTTTTTCCAGGCTAAGTTCTCTTTATTTGGAGTTCAGACAAGAATAAGCATTTAGACCTTTTCCATAAGTACTAGTCATTGAGTAAACAATGGTTCAATTTGTTTTGCTTTACCAAATTTGAGATTGATCAATCATGCTTGGCTGTCTTATAAACTGGGGGACAGTACAGTTTTATGCAATTCTTTTCTTATTATTTTTAAATTATTATGGTATTTGTTAGAGATCACTAGAATGAGGATAAGTAGGCTAAAGGTTGTCTGATATTGTTTGAATAATTACGACATGATTATATAAATGCTCATATACTAGAGATTGATTTATTTGTAATAGAGTGCTTGGGAATTGCAAAGAAATGAAATTATTCAGGTTATAGCAGTAGGAAGAGAAGAGATTCACCATCTCATTTGTACAAAGATGTTTTGATGGAAATATGTCTTTCTATGAAGTTGAAAAAACGACCAAGGGACTCTTATTACATTCTTGCCACTTGTTGTGGAATGCATAATTGCTGAGCAATGGTTATAATCAACATTCCCTTTGTTCCTGTAACTTTACTTTTGCTTTGTATGTTTTATTTGTGTCCAAAAAGATTTAGTTTAATTTCTGAAGACATTTCTATTGACTTTATGACCAAATGTTAGTACAGAAACTCAGAAATTGATCCGAATATTCACTTTTTCATTGCCAGCAATCCTGCTGGCAATCATACTGATTATGATTCCTGAGAGCAGATTGAATCAGAGTAGAGCCCTAGAAGGAGTACATGGAATCCATGTTGTGCCGCATTTACCATTTGCTTTGGAAGAGATTACTCGTCAAGGAACCTTTGCTCAATCAAGCTGTCAAGGTCCAGCTAACAAAGGAAATCAGTAGCTGATGGTGCAGTAAGTATAAACCCTGTTGATTGACATGTGCCTGGAAATACGATTTTCATCAAATTAACATTATCACTAATGAAAGAATTCATTTCTGTTCCTCATTGTGCCAAATTTACAATGTTATTAAACATCCATGCCTTGCATTCTTGGAAATGTTGAATTGGAGAAACACACAATTACTGATGATGTAATGTCTTCTTTAGGAGAGTATGGCAACAAAGACC
>CAODLS013699576.1:0-13819 GCA_948243855.1 Flueggea neowawraea
ATGCATGTGAGAGCTTGGAGTTGAATCACCCTGAGACAAAGGTTTACCTTTTCTTTTTAAGTTCATTTCATTTTATTGTTTAATTATATGTTAGAAGCTAAAATTGTTTAGGTAATTATGTGAACAGGTAAGAAATGAAGCGGCAGAAGACTTTTTACAGCTACTTAAAGATTGGGAGAAACTCTGTATTAGATTTTCATTGATCAGTAGTAGTTATCCGGAAAAGAAACAAGTATATCCTTTTGACATTGAAGATGAAGATGCAGAAGATGGTAGTGAGGAGGAAGATGACACTGATGATGATCCGGAAATTTTTGAAGTGGAAAAAGTTCTTCAAATTTGTTACGGTGATCCAAAAGAGAAAGGGGAACGCGGACTGTATTTTAAGGTAATTATTCATAATTTGAGAACTATTTTTGTTAACAAAATAATTGCCAATAACTACATCTTAGTGTTGTTCAGCTGTTTGCAACTGCACCATCACTTGGTTTGAATATGCATCTCTAAGGTCATGATTTTTGATGTGCTTGGCATTTGGTTTGTAGATTTAATCTGTGTGGAGATATGTGCACTGGTGAATGATCATAAAGGGGTGCATTTGGGAAGCAGAATCTTATTTGTTGCTTTCCCAATGCCCCTTCTTTTGTAGTTTTTTGGCAGATTGAAATTCTACAGTGGTCTTAGTTGGTCAATTTTACTCTTCTGGAAACACCTTGGCACCGATGGCTCCGAAATTGCATTTGTTTCTCTTATATATAGCAACACCTTGGCACCCTTAGACTATAAATAAGCTGGTTTTCTCGTGCAACACTGGATGCGTCTTTTACTGTGGTTCTATGCATGATCTCATAAAATAAGCTGGTTTTTTTGTGCAACACTGGATGCATCTTTTACTGTAATTCTATGAATGACCTCATACTTTGGTTGATCATGACCACTGAATTTGTCATTATGATGACTGAGCAACTAGTCAACAGTCATTATGGATAGAATTCAGCTTATTAAGCAATAAGGGTATTTATAATTTGGCAAAAACATTTCTTATTCAAAAATTTAAACAGATTTATTTTATACATATTAAGTTAAGAAGTATGAAATTATTATTTTCCAACAATCTTGGCTCCTCCGTTTGGCATAAATTGACTCTTCATTAAAATGTACAAGTAAGAAATGTACAAGTGAGGTTGTGTTAGAGCCAAACACTAATTAGAGGATGGAAAGCCTTATATTCAACAAGAATAAGATTTTAAAATAGTTTGTTGAAGTTTTTGCATGTGCTGTTCTAATTTGAAATTGTACCATGTTTTTTCTTAATCGTTGTCTTGTAGGTTAGTTGGAAAAATTATGGACCAGAATATGATTCCTGGTAGCCAATTGAAGGCTTGGTGTATGCAACCTATTTACAAATATTTATTGATGTTTGTCATTTCTTTCTACAAACTTTATGTTACGATTGACTGTTTTTCATTGCAGGAATTGTCGTGATGCCATAAAGGACTTTGTGATTCATGGTTATCAATCAAAGATTTTACCGTTGCCAGTGAGTATACATCAGCCATTTTTAGATGTCTTTGGTTTGTAAAAGTTGTGAATTACTTATTAAGCTTCTTTTATTGGAATGTTAGGATGGTGTTGATGTGATTTGCGGCGGACCACCATGTCAAGGTGTTAGTGGATTCAACCGGCTCAGGGACAAGGAAAATCCTCTGAGAGATGAAAAGAATAAGCAGTTGAGTGTTTATATGGATATCATTAAGTTTCTCAAGCCCAAGTATGTTTTAATGGAGAATGTGGTTGACATCCTCAAGTTCTCAAGTGGGTTTTTGGGGAGGCATGCTATTGGTCGACTTATTGAGATGAAGTACCAAACTCGGATTGGCATGTTGGCAGCTGGGCCATATGGACTCCCTCAATTTCGGATGCGTGTTTTCCTTTGGGGTGCTAATCCTACAAAGGTAATTAGCCATTAATGTGACTGATGTATTAAAGCATACATATTACTCTATTTTTCTTTTATAATGAATCTTCATGTTGTGCAGAAATTGCCACGATTCCCACTTCCAACTCATGATGTCATTGTAAGAGGCGTTGTCCCTGTCGAGTTTGAGGTAACTGGTCATTATTGTGTTTTCTTTATCGTTGGGATGTATCCTATGGCACTTGAAATTAAGTTTTGATGGGCATAGAGAAAAGAAAACCCCTTGTTACATCTTTGAATGAATACAATATGTTTTTTTTCCGTGTTCACATTTATTTTCATTTTGATTTTGCAGGGAAATTTAGTTGCTTATAATGAGGGTAGCGTGCTGGAATTGGAGAAGAAGCTTTTCTTGGTAGATGCTATATCCGACCTACCAGCCGTACGTTATGTCTCTGCTTTTTACTATATTTATTGTCTCCACTTTTATGTCCTTATTAACACTTTTTTCGCTGTAATTAGGTTGAAAATAATGAACAGAGGGATGAAATGGAGTACGAACAAGACCCCAAAACTGAATTTCAGCGGATGATTCGATTGCCAAGAGATGGTAAGCAATGATTGGGCAAAGAGCCATTCATCATTTAAGAATAAGAGGGTGGATTTTGTTGTTCTAGCTTGCTTGGCTTTGGAAGTTTTAATCTAATTCAAGTGTAAAATCTTTTTGGACTTGTTCAATGACATCCTAATTCCTTGTTTTACTTTCGTGCTATTCTGGCCAATCGCCATGATATTTAAACTTTGGAAAAATTACTATTTCACCTCTGTATTATAGTTAAATTCTTAATTATACCACTGTATTTTAAAAAAACTTCTATTATATTCATACTCTTAAATTCTGTCAATCAGAACTAAGTCAGAACTAATAGGATAACCACTTTCTTTTGTTCTGTTAGTTCTGGCTGATAGAATTTAAGAATAAGGATGCAATAAGAGTCTTTTCAAAACACAGTGGTGTAATCACGAATTCGACTATAATACAGAAACAAAATAGTAATTTTTCTATAAACTTTTAAATAAATACAATATACAGGTGACGTCTTATGCCTCAAGCCTAATCAAAACTGATTTTTTTTTAAGATCTGTGTTATGGAATCTGAAATATTTTTATTATAAAATGTATCTGCATTCATGTGAATCGTTCTGAATATGTACAATGTTGCGATTTATGGCATCCGTAATTTTCTTCACTGGCATCCTAATTTTTAGCATTGCTGACTACCAGAGAATATTGAGATTTTAATGCTTTTACTCATGCAAAATTTTCAGGTTCTGTATCAACATCAAGACAGTTGCTCTATGATCATCAACCGTATGAAATGAACAACAATGATTACCAGCGTTCCTGTCGGATTCCTAAGAAGAAGGTATTCGCCTTTAGTCTTTATGCTTCACGGCACCTGTATCACTGCATTTGAAAGTCTTGTTATTCCTTCCTAAATGGTTGAATCTGTCATCTTCTTATTTAGGGTGCATGCTTCAGAGATTTACCAGGAGTTCGAGTCCGACCTGATGGCAAGGTTGAATGGGATCCTGATGTTCCAAGAGTTTATTTGGATTCAGGAAAGCCTTTGGTAAATATTTTTTTCTCGTTTCACATATTCCTTTTTTTTACAAAGGTAATGTGGTTCATATAACTTTCTTTTGATTGTAGGTGCCTGATTATGCAATGTCATTTGTAAATGGGACATCATCAAAGTTAGTACTCTGTGATTTTTCTATTCATTTTTCAATGTTGTTAGGACCCTTTACTGACATGTTTGATTGCGCCGTGATTGATTTGCAGACCATTCGCGCGGTTGTGGTGGGATGAGACTGTGCCAACGGTTGTTACGAGACCTGAACCTCACAACCAGGTTGGAATAACTTTTTTTCCTATTGAGGAATAGTTTACCCAATCAGCTAATGCACATTTGTTACATTATGTGTTTTGATATTTGTTCTTTTTATCATTGCAGGCAATTTTACATCCTGTGCAAGATAGAGTTTTGACAATTCGAGAAAATGCAAGGCTTCAAGGTTTTCCAGATTATTATCAACTTTGCGGACCGGTGAAAGAAAGGTATGCATATATGAGTTAACTTGTTCTTTTTGCTCGATCCAGGAAAGAAATCCAGGGCAGTTTCTAAAGTTGTATCACCAAAACATGAATCTTCACTTGGTTATAACTTGATTCGTGGAGTGATGCATTTTGCAATATTATTGTCTAAGTTTTTGGTTTTTGTTTCGTCTTATAGGTATATACAAGTTGGCAATGCTGTTGCAGTTCCAGTGGCACGAGCTCTTGGCTACGCGCTCGGATTGGCATTTCAAGGCTGTGCTGGTGATGAACCTGTATTCTCGTTATCTAACAAATTCCCCAACATTTCAGAACCAAATTCTTTATCATCTTCAGAAGAGGATGCTGCTTAATTGACTTGGGTTTTCCCAATTTATTATTAGCTCAAGCATTTTTTTGACATCCTTAGCAGAATTTAACACTTGATTTGAGCTCATTACTCATTCTCTCCGAGTGCTTCTACTCTTACAAATTTCAGCTGCTCAGTCGTATTGTTGTAATTATTTTGAAGTTACTGCAAGCTTTTGGCTTCTATTTTATGAAATGAATTCTAGTCTTCGGAAGTCTGTCATGTCCGAAGTTTTTCATGGATTTACGAGATTCACGTATATCTGATACTAGATAGAATGCTTATCAAAGAATTTCAGTTAGTCTTAAAGGTGAATGATGTTTAAGAAAGTAATTTTATGCGAATCGAAACAAAATCGATCTCTTAAATTTATTTAAAAATTCAACAAGCGGAAACTTTGATCTGATTGCACATCAAAGGCATCTCGAAGTGTATAATCATGCAGGTGTGTTAGTTCGGATTACGCTTTCTCGACCAATTTACGACTTCTCTGGGCATTACAGGGCAAAAAGTCGCAATAAGAAAAGAGTCCCAAGATATCTTTTGGGCATTTTATCAAACATGTGAAGTGCATGTGTGTTCTCTGTGATATAACCACCTCGCTCTGCCACTTATAAAACTTGAAATTTGCAATAATGATTACAAGATTTCTTCTGCAACAAAACGAAAGCATCAATAAAGACAACGAGACGAAGCAAGATTTAATCGAGCAAACTTGATTGGTTACACACAACCAGAAGATACAATGAGTCTTTTCCTCTCACTTCAATGCATAAAACGCCATGAAAATTGCAACCCACTTCACTTCAGTAATTTAAGCTCCAAAGACGAAAATTATTGAAATTTAACATTGGATTTGATAGGAGGGAAAGGAGGCAATCTTAGTACAGCTTCCTCGGTCTCAATGGGGTCTGATCTCAGAATCTGCCGAACAAAGTTTTGACCAGTTTGAGTGACTAAAAAGTTGTATAACGTAATCATAACAAGATTGTAGCATAAAACCCCACGTCAGCAATGTCACTGTGTTTGTGTCCTGTGAGTGTGGAAGAGAGAAAAGGAATTGAGAAATCCTTACAGGGTCTTGAAGGAGAGGCTTAGTGTCATCTTGAGCTGGTCTGAATGGAGGCTTTTGAGTCTTGGCAACCGTGTTGCCGCCTCTGGGAGTTGTGTCGGTGGCTTCCATTGCGCTTAATTTTCACTTCGTAATGTTCCGCCAGTGAGTCTCAGCGAAGCATTGCTCGTCTCGTTCTATTTAGGCGTAACCGTTTCACTCCCTGGACTACTAGCAATTTTGATGTTAAGCCCCCCCAACCTATTTTAGATGATTTCTAACCCTGGAGCGTTTTTTGGGTTATATTCATATGTTGACTAATTTTCGGTGTTTGTAGTATATCCGAATAAGCCTTTGATTTGAGATTTGATGCTGTAACCTATTTAATCCAAAAAATATTATTAGTCAAGCAATTTTCTTATTGACTTAAAGGATTAATACATTTTCAATGTTTAATTTTGATAGAAGATCTAATCAATATAGATGGATGGACAATATAGTTCGATTGAATAACTTAAACGTTTTAGTATGTTCAATTGAATAATTTAAATGTTTTCGATTAGATGGACAATATAGTTCGATTGGATAACTTAAATGTTCGATTGAATAACAATTAGTATGTTTAAAGATCGAAGGACCTATACTAGGTTTTAGGTCCAAGGTGATCAAAACTTCTTTGAATAAGTTTTTGTGCCCCTTGAAATGAACGAAAAATAGTCGAGTGAACAAAATAATTGAACTTGACATCGGAACACTTCATAGTGCAGGAAAAATGTGGATAAAAAAAATATGGAGTACGTAGTTATTTGTATAATTCCTTATCTTTTCTGTTTTCCCCCTATCCTTTGACAGAAATGATCAATTATTAGCCTAAATTCCGGTTCATATGAAATTATTCAGCCAAATTTCTAATAAATTTATTTCTTGTTATTTAATCCAATTTAACCTCAACAAATAATACACACACAAAAAAGTTTATAAAAGAGAAATGAAGATGCAAACCTCCCGGCAATGAGCTTAATCTTGAAATTGCAATACTAATGATTCATTAAGATTATGATTCCCAAGTAGGCAGAGAAAAACCGATCGAGGTCTTGAAATCTAAACACATTCCAAGAAGCATTAAAAGACAAAAAAGAGTTGGAAGTTTCTTTTTAGTCTCACTAATCCAAATTTGAACCCAATAGATTAGAGAAAAAAAAAGTTAATTTTTGAATACAATTGTTGCATTTTGTGAAGCCCTTGGATAGTCCAATATTTTCTGTTTCATTTCAAGTTATTTCTCCTACTGTTTTGGCTCAACCGATTCCGAAGATCTGTTTAGATTATCTGCTTGAGCATGTATAGTTAATTTCTGCAGTCCCTGAGCCTTGTCCAACAAAAACTGCACCAGTTCAACTAAAATCTCACTCCTTCTTGAGTACCATCCAGCAACAACTCCTACAATTTCCACTCTTCAAAATCTGATTAGAAAACCCGAAATCCCTTGTTTCTGATCTCAAATAATGCTCTTGCACAGAATTCCAGAAATTCTCTTCTTCCATGCAGTGTTTATCCCAAAAAGGCTCAGGAGGCTTCATATTAAAAAATCATCATTAGTTGAAAGCTATATTTTTGTTGCTGCTTTATTATAATAAAACCTTAGTGCTATTGTTTCCCATTTTTTTAGTTAGAACTGGGAAAACAATGCAGCCCTTCGGTGGATTCGTGGATTGTGAGCGTACCAAGGAATTACGATGTTCTTAAACCAAAAGAATGAAAATTGCATTCTAAGTATCTTCACTTCTTATCAAACAATTGAGAACGAGTAAATGGACGAACTCGTTGTTTTGGGTCTTTTGCCTCTTTAGAACAATAAAAAAAACACAATGATGAAATGAAAATGAAAGTTTTATTGAATTTAAAGGTTGAGTACAAGAACTTGAAAGGAAAATATAGTAGAAAACAAAAAATAACTAAAACTAAAAAAAAAGATAAATTAACTCATGGAGGTGTTGTTTTGTTGTGTTGGAGAGAAGAGATCCTTTTTTGTTGTGTATCCTTGCCAATTTATACTGCATTTGATTGCTTGACCACTAAGAGTCATGTTTGTGGTCCACTAATTCCTTATGCAAATAATTTTTTTCCTTGGCAAAAATCTGACTTTCCTTTCTTGTTTTGGTCTGCAGTGATTTAGTTCTTGAATTTCCTTCCATTTCCATTTTGTCCTTTAAAGAAATATTTTGGAGGTGATTTCCTTTCATGTTCCAAATTTGCAATGATTGAGTTCTGACTTACCTCTCCAATTGTATCTGCTATAATTCATTTTGGTCCTAAGGCAATATTTATAATTTTGTCACCCCCTCTATAAACTTTCCTTGTGTTAACCTGCAGTGATTTAGTTTGCTCCCCAAGCATTTCCTTCTACTGCATTTTGTTTCCAACTCTGTTGCAACCTCTATTGCAATTCATTTCTTTTTTGGTCCTGATTTTATCACCTCCACAATTTGCTTAAATTATGGTGTAAATAATTGTCTCCCGTGTGTTTATAGTTTGAACAAAATTGTGAACACGGATTAATGTTCCACAATTCCCCTGGGATCCCTTGGAAAAAATTGAAAGTCCATTGCAAAAATTGTTCTATAATATTTGTGCTCCGCAAAACTTTGTTTCCTAATAATGTAGTTTTAAGAGAACCATGAAAACTTATTGTGGCCCATACTAAGCCAACCAATTGAATTAAAAGTATCATCTTGAAAAATAAGAGAGGAATGCTCTTGAATAAGAAATGACACTTTCATGTTGAGCTCTTCGCATTTTTTTCTTTGCAGATGCTAAACTTCAGTAGAGTGCAGATCCCAAAAATTGTGGGGGCCATGAACCAAAGAGGCCTACCGCCTTGGAAATATGGTTTCATTTGACCCATCACCAACTTTGAGCCAGAGGCAAACCAAACCATCGCTCGTAACCACCAGCTAAAGCAAACCAGTAATGCTTTAAACCAAACTAAACAAAAGCCAACCAAGCTCATTTGACCGGACCGTCCATTTAGCCAAAACCAAGCCATTTCTTCTCATTCTTCAATTTCAAAGCAGAGACGGAAAATGGAAACCATACCACACCTCCTCTATTGTTCCTCCTTTGTCGTGGACATCAACAACTAACCCAGTCTTCGCCGTCGCCATTTGCTCCGTCACAACCAGAATTTCGAGAAGAGAGCTTTCCCACCACCACCTACGCGAGCTGGAAGAGGCCAAGCGCCGTCACATCTCTGATCAGGGGAGGAGCTCGTCAGAGCAGCTAAGAGGACACTCATCCGCCAAGGCCAGCAATTGTCGCCGTTCATCCGCTTGTTTTCCGCTGGAAGAGAAGCCCATCTCCTCCAAGAGGAAAGCTGCCATCGTCGCTAGACGCCGCTGTAGACTTGGAGTCCACCGTCGTTTGCTGTCTTGGTCAAGGAAGAAAACAACACCGTCTGCTGGAGTTCGTCGGGCCTCAAGTCCAAATCCGTTGTCACTGTCTCGGGCCAGTAAGGTGCCATCCGTCTGCTGAACCCGACGACCCTTCTGGTAACTCTTTCCTTTTTCCTTCTTACGCTACTGATTTCCCTCTTGAACAATTTCAGTGAATTTCTAGCATCTCTTATTGTGCTTGAAGTCTGAAATGCGCATTTCGGCCTGGATTGTGAGTTCAATACAATGCTAAAGTAGGCATTTTGTTAGGAACTGACATTGAATCGTGTCATCGTTGAATGAATATAATGCTGTTGTTGAATGTTGAAAACAACTGGTAGGCCAAAAGTAAGAGGAAATGTTGCCAAATTTTTCAGAAACATGTTATTTCCTCTCTGCTGCCAGGAAAATCAAGCTAACAGAAGAAATAAGACATTCACAAGACAAAAAATTATTGAGCTTAATTCCTGGATTATTTCCTTTGATTTTGTTTTCCTTTTGGCAATCTTAGTGGCCATAAGGCCTACTAAGAAAACTTTATTGTTCTGAACTGTGTTCTTGTTGTTTTTGCAGATGAGAAATCATGAAAGAAACAAGAAAAATTGCAGTCCTTTGGCTGATCTCAGAGTTTGTCACAAAAGGATTGGAAGCCATTTTAAATTCTAACAACTCAAAATCCCAGATTTGAAGGATTCCAAAGAGAAAGACAGAGACTCCCTATAGAGACATTAATCTCCAATGTAGTGTAGGAGAATTTTGATTTTTAGCCTTTTAGACCTTTGTCCCCCTGTACACAAACTGGTGTTAGCTGAAAAATATGACAATGTATTCCTTGAAATCAATGAGAGCCAATTTCCAATTATTTTCCTTTCATCTCATATCTTTTTTTTTTGTTTTTACTGGTGTGGGCTACAGATACAAACAGTAAGCAAGATGGCTTATTGGTTATAGGTCCTCTTCTCTCAAAACTAATTACAGTGGCCAAAAAGTCTACTGAATTTATTCTTTTTTTTTTTTATTTTCATTTTTTTTATTTTTCTCTTTTGTTTTCTTTTTCCTATGATTTAATTATTCAAAGTTTTTATTTAAGCTGCTACCATTTAAAATAAGGGGATAACACCTTTTTTTAACAGTAGATTAATCTAGATCTATTACAGGTGGTGTTTTCAATAGTCTTAAATTTGGTCAGCCTTCACAGTGAGTAATATTATTATGCTTTGTAGGGTTATCACTAGTGAAGGAAAAAAGTAGAATCCTTCCTCTTAAGGGGACCAATGTTCTTTAGCATTCCGACAACACACAAGACATAAAACAAAAAAATGCAAGCCTTAATCAAATAAATGGGAGAAGATCTTACTTTATCTTGAGGTTCCTCAAAGAAAATCCTCTCCATTTTTTGTGGAGATCCAAAATTGGACTCTCTTAGAGGACGCTCTCATGGAAGGTGTTCCTCTGTTGATAGTTGTTCTCCTGGGGATATGTCCCCTGGAGGCAGCTCTTCTACTAGCTTCTTTGCTGGAGGTTGTTCTCCTGGGGACGTGTCCTTTGGCGACTGCCCCTTGAGGGTTTTGGCGGTGTCCCTTGCTGAGGATTGTTTCCCTAGGGACTATCCCTTTGGTAGGGACTGCTCCTCTGAAGGCTGCTCCTATGCTGGAGATTGTTCTCCTAGGGATGTGTTTCGTGGAGGCAATTGCTCTTGAACTTCTATAATATTTTTCTTTATGGACTCCTCTCTTTTGTTGAAGGATTGATAGGCCTCCACATTCTAATTTCTTGAATGTCGGTCAGTTTCTTGGACCAACGCTTTAGGGGATTCCCCCCGGGTGTGAATAAGTTCCTTTCAATTCTCTGTAATACTTGCAATATTTCTCTAAGTAAAGCCCTCTCCCTTGTAGAAAAAATGTCGTTTATGGCTATTGTTGTTGCATTGGCCTCTTCATCTCCGTTTCCCATGCTAGAAACGACAATCTCTTTTTCTTTCTTTGTTTTCAACATTGCTCAGTGTTCCACAGAATGTGTCATTTGATTGTTCCCCTTTTTTTTTTTAGTGAGAACTCGGAAAAACAATGTCGCCCTTTGATAGATTTGTGGATTGCGAGCGTGCCAAGGAATTACAATGTTCCTAAACCAAAAGAATGAAAATTGCACTCTAAGTATCTTTACTTCTTATCAGACAATTGAGAACGAGCAAATAGACGAACTCGTTGGTTTGGGTCTTTTGCCTTTTTAGAACAATAACAAAAACACAATGATGAAATGAAAATGAAAGTTTTATTGAATTTAAAGGTTGAGTACTAGAACTTGAGAGGAAAATGTAGTAAAGAACAAAATATAACTAAAACTGAAGAAAAAAGATAAATTAACTCATAGGAGTGTTGTAGTGTTGGAGAGGAGAGGCCTTTTTTACCTGTGTATTTTTGCCAATTTATACTGCATTTAATTGTTTGGCCACCAAGAGTCATGTTTGTGGTCCATTAATTCCTTATGCAAATCATTTTCTTCCTAGTCAAAAATTTGACTTTCCTTTCTTGTTTTGGTCTGCAGTGATTTAATTCCTGAATTTCCTTTCATTTCCATTTTGTCCTTTAAAGAAAAATTTTGGAGGTGATTTCCTTTCTTGTTCCAAATTTGCAATGATTGAGTTCTGACTTGCCTCTCCAATTGTATCTGCTATAATTCATTTTGGTCCTAAGGCAATATTTATAATTTTGCCACTCCTCTAAAAACTTTCCTTCTTTTAACCTGCAGTGATTTGGTTTGCTCCCTAAGCATTTCTTTTTACTGTATTTTGTTTCCAACTCTGCTGCAACCTCTACTGCAATTTATTTCTTTTTTGGTCCTGATTTTATCAGAACACAATTTGCTCAAATTATGGTGGAAACAGATATAATAAAGAATACGTACATTAAACTCATCTGGACAAATCATATTGATAATTAATTAGTCCAAGTAAAGTGAACGTCTGTCTAGAAGAACGTCTGTTTAGAAGAACTGTCGGTTCAGGTAAATACTTCTTCAAGTAAAGTGAAACGAAAAATTCAAAACACAATAAATGCAGATAAGCAATAAGCGTAGATAACCGAAAGAATAATATTTCTTCAAAACAATTTCAATCGCTAATTCAACACATTCTGTCTTGATTTCTTATAATTACATAGACAACAAGAAGCAGAGAAACGCAAACTTGAAGGCACCGAGCACCAATGGTAAGTTTGTTAACATGACGTAACCGTTGAATAATACCACTAACCACACCTTTAAGTTTGATAGTCTTCGTATGCCCGTGAGGATACGGTTCCAACCACAAATCAATATTAGCTTCCACTGGTGACGAGACATCTGCCAATTTCAGCTTTGTCTTTCTCAAAAATTACACTACCCTCAAAGACAAAAGTTTGGGCCCTCTAATCTGTAACTGATGCAACTTTTCTTCATCAATCCCTCAACAATCCAAAACTAATTCTTTCAAACTGGTATAAGTTGAATCAATAGTATAATTTCTATCCATACAATGTAAACCGCAATCATGCAATGTTAAATGCTGTATTGTTGGATGCACTCGTAAAATACCTGTGATAGAGTCTTGTTCTAACAATATTCGTGTAGTGCACGGAACTTTTAGTGACCTAAAAGACGCTGCAAATAATTTATCATCTGTATAATGGACTCCAGATAAAGTCAGTTTTGTCAGAAAACCATTTCTAAGCAGAAAATCAGGCAATTCCTATTCCCTTCCAGTGAAACGTAAACACATTTCTTCTACCTCGTGGCTTGTGGCAAAACGAAGCCATGATTCAAATTTATCTTTCAGTGAGTGTTCATAGAGGAAGGCCAGCAAGAACATTTTTATCTTTGAAACGTGGGCAACGTGGGATTGTTTTGATTTGCGGTTTCTGCCATTGACAGTTTCTCTTCTGAAACAATAACAGGAATATATATCTTAATAAGCATAAAAAACAACAGCAATACCACAACTTCAATCAAAACGAAACTGAATGGAGAATATATTCAGGTAATCACGGAGACAATCAAGTAGCTATTAATTGAGTAGCTATATCGGATATAATCAGTATAAATGGAAATATATTCCAGTCAGGCTTATTTCCTTTATCAAAAGAAAATCCTAAAACGTATATATGCTGCTTCATATGATATTTTAGGAGTAATACGTCCAAATGTCCAGTCCCTAAACTATTAGCAATTTTAATCTGAAGCCCCTCAACGTATTTTATATGTTTTTCCAACCCTGGAGTCATTTTTTTTGGGTCATATTCAAGTCAAAAGTAATTTTAGGTGTAACTAGAAAATCTCAATAAGAATTTTATTTGAAGATTCGATAAAGTACCCTATTTAATCCGTGACAACATAGTTAGTCATCTTAAGCCCAAATTAAAAAATGTTTCTTTAGTAGAGTGGGAAATCACTTGAATAAATTAATTAATTAGAACCCTTTTGACCATATAATTAGAGCATTTTTAATTCTGATAGAAGATCCAATTAATGTAGTTAGATAGACAGCGTAAACTAACTGGACAGCTTAAATTACAACACGCATATTTGGGAGTTGAAAAACCTATGTTATATTATAGAATTGAGCCTTTTAAAAGAAAAGAAAATTCTTTTGAATAGCTATTGCATTCTCTTAAAGTGAACGAAAACTAGTTGAGTGAAAATAAACTACTTAAGAAAACGTAAAAAGAAACATAGTCATTTGTTTTTTTTTCTTTTCCTGTTTAATCTAGCTATGATAGAAAAGGCCAATTATTGTCCAATTAAGGGGAGAATATGGGACAAAACTAGTCACATGTCAGCACTGAAGCACTCAATTGTTTTTACCACTAAACCAGTGGCGCATATGAACTTCATTAAATCATACTAACTCGGAGAGTACAAATAAACAGCGTCGCTACCCCCAAAACAAGGTATGCCAAAATAAGTCCACCAAATCAAA